>WUAW01037810.1:0-17278 GCA_017165845.1 Thaumetopoea pityocampa | reverse complement strand
TATATATATATATATATATATATATATATATATATGTATATATATATATATATATTCGTACAAAACAGAGTTTTGCTTAATTCTGCGCAATATAAGTCTAAGTTGTCCCAGTAATTCTGTTCGCTGGACAGTTTGAAAGACCCCAAACTAAGTGCAAAGACCTGTACCTTGGCGTCTTAACATCAACAAAATGTAGACTAAAACGAGAACGAAAATAGATACCAACATAGTTTCGATGAGTCAAAACATAAATAGCAATATGCCTTGTTTATAAAAAAAAAATATGTTAAGATGTCTCCACATTAATGATGTTCGATAAACATTGAATATTACAACTCAAATCAGACAACAATCGCTACTAAACACTATAAGCTCTACAAAAAAGCTGTTTTTTTAAGCTGACAAGAGTATAAATTGGAATAACTTTATTGGTTTCGTTATATAGACATCTATATCTATACTATTATAAAGTTGTTAAATCTAATTTTCAAATCTAGTTTTCAAAAATCAAAGTTATTTAATAACAAACTACTCAGATCAACTAATTAAGAGCTTCTGAAACCAAATCCTTCGATCTTTGTTTGTTTGTCGGTCTGTTCGAACTTCAAGCAAAAACCAGCGGGTACATTTTGGTTAAACTATTACAATCTTAAAGGTATTATTCCAATTTAAATAATACAGCATGTTTCATCAAAATCGGTACAATAGAATTGAAGATACAGCTTGATCCCTGTTTTAGTAGCTGCCGTTAAGGAACAAGAGCTCAAGTAAAACTGGTTAATTACTTTATATATAAATCTGTGATTGATTCGGGATATACCTTGTAGCCAAAAACCGACATTCACGCGGGCGGAGTCGCGGGCAAAAGCTAGTAGACTCATAACCACAATCTGTCGACTTGCAAATACAGAACGATGTCCCACAGAGAAGTATTGTGAAATATATTAATATATAAATATCATCATCGAGCGCAAAATGTGGGCTGAGGTTAACCACTGCTACAGTAAACGATCGTGGCAGGTGGAAAGAAGTGGTCTCTGGCTACCTTTATGGGATATCGGCGATTCGACCTTATGTCATGGTTCATTATAGGAAATACGTTAGTTTTAGGTATCTCCACCGGTTACCGCCCACACGCGATAACAACAAGGTCAATGAACCGCGCATCACAAGTGCATGCTTTGCTACAGCACAGTCCGGCTTGGACCAGCCTACCAGAGCGGCATCACAGAGCGGTGCCGGCCGGTAGACACGACAGCAGCTGCTCCAGGGCCACCGGCGAACTTGCAACCAATCAATAAGTTGATCACAGCGGATGCATTGTGAATTAATAAAATTCAATTTAGCGCACGGCGCTCGCGTGTTTAATATTTATACATACAATCCCACAGGGATCGTACAGTCATTTGTTCGGGAATAAAAAATAGCCCGTGTCACTGTTCGGTTCTTTATATAAGTAAAATGTAAATTCTATGTCATTTAGTTTTTAGCTAAAGTACATTTTCATTATAACAAATGTATGAATAAAAGAAATAAAAGAATATATAATTTCAGTCCGGTCGGTTCCGTTACTACTTCAGCTGTAATATAACGGAACGAAATGGGGCGGAATGTAATGGAATGGTACAAAATTTGGCAGATAGACTTAAGTATACTGGTAAGCAAGCCCGGCTCTCCGAGCTACTACTGTATCTTCCTACTCCTTCCGAGATAGTATATCCTATAGTCCTTTTCCCAAATTCCATATTCCTTGTTCAATAAAACCATCCAACCATAGGGTGAGGTACCCTACGTCCTTACCTCTCCGCTAAGCCAGTGGTTGTCATGCTGATGGCTGCATGTCTAGACTGAGACATGGGACTATAATATGGACCGGTGGACCCAAGATGAAACCTAGCATGAGGGACTCTGTTTGAGTGGAACTGATTTACCTTTACTTTTCATGGGAACGCAATAAGGAACTTTAGCACTTATAAATGGCGACGTCGTGGTTCACCACCCGACACATCTCGTTTTCCGCGAGGGCAAAAAGTGGACTACGGATAGCCACTTTACTCGTAGCAAGTGGAAAAAGTGCAATTCTTCAGTAGTATAGTGGTCACTATCCCCGCTTGTCACACGGGAGACCGTGGTTCGATTCTCTGCTGGAGCACTCTCTAGCAGAGAATCGAACCCCGGTCTCCCTCGCTATAAAAAGGGCGTGATTGTATGTATGTATGTACATAGATACGTGTATATTCGTATACAGAACCAAAGTTCAAAACAATACGATTACAGCGCGGCGTAAGACAAGGAGACGTTATTTCTCCGAAATTGTTAACAGCCGCGCTGGGAGATGTCTTTAAGCTTCTGGATTGGAACGGACTGGGCATCAATATCAATGGTGAGTATATCACTTATCTTCGATTTGTCGATGATATAGTACTGATGGCAGAATCACTTACAGACTTAAACATAATGCTCCAAGACCTCAATAGAGCTTCTCAACAGGTGCGCTTAAGAATGAATATGGGTAAGACGAAAGTTATGGTCAATGCCCTCGTTCCGCTCCACCCAATAGTCCTAGAAGGATCTATTCTCCAAGTTTTGTCGGAATATATATACCTGGGACATATTGTTCAACTAGGTAATTCCAACTTCGAGAAAGAAATTAGTCGCCGAATCCAACTCGACTGGACGGCGTTCGGAAAACTGCGTGACATCTCGTCAAAAATACCGCAATGCCTTAAGACTAAGGTATTTAATCAGTGCCTATTGCCAGTGATGACCTATATATCTGAAACATGGTCACTGACTATGGGCGTCATAAGAAAGCTCAAAGTCACGCACCGAGCAATGGGCAGAGCTATACTTAGAATTTCCCTGCGAGAGAGGATCCATCGTGAGATAATCCGCAGGAGAACTAGAGTCATTGACGTAACTTGAAAGGATTGTAAAACTGAAGTGGCAGTGGGCGGGGCACGTAACTCGCAGAACCATTGGACGTTGGGGGTCTTAAAGTGCTGGAGTGGCGACCCCAAGCCGGAAAGCGTAACGCGGGCAGACCCCCGACTAGGTAGACCGATCGATGACCTGGTGAAGGTCACGGGCAATCGGTGGATGCAGGTGGCTCATAGCCGCTCAGTGTGGCGATTATTAAAGGAGGCCTATGTCCAGCAGTGGACGTCTGTAGACTGATATGATGATGATGATGGTGATGATGATATAGAATTAGGTGCAATGAAATTTAATAAAATATTTATTTGTGTGAAACATGATATATATTATCGTGTGAACCACAGTCTAGTTCTCCATAACTTCAACTTCGACAAAATATAAAGGGTGTTACCATGGTGCCGCGCTTTAAAACGAGTACTTGCAGCGTCAGATAAAACACACCTGCGGTCTTATATAAAAACCCCATTTATTGCACAAAATTGCTTCACAGTTCATTGCGTGATTCATATTTTCACATGAACTATGCGAGTGCTAGTCGACGTCGAATTATTTGATTATATTTGTAACTCGTCGCTCCCTTTCACACCCTTCTCACATAAACGACCATACGCGGATGGCGTTTGTAGATAGCCCCAAACTTGGCCTGTAATAACGGTATTACTAATGTTTCTCAAAGTTTATGAAGCTAATACTGTCATATTGTGTTAAAACAGACCGTTAACGATAAGGTTACGATTCGACATTATTATTAGTTTAATTATTATATTGTGTTACAATAGGATCAAAACAGACACAGTATGTAGATATATCAACCTGTTTCGAATCTTCTGTATCTACAGAAGTGCAGTGGTCACTCATAGACAGTTATAGACTGTTATAGACATACATATGTATATGTCTGTAAGACATATGTCTCTGAGACATCTACGAGTATCTATCTGTCTATATTAGGTGGGTTGCTTATTCGTATGCTACAATTTTTACATAATATTAAAAAAAATTGAATAGTTAGTTTGCTTTGTGGCGGTGACCTAATAAATGTGTCACTCAATTTCTTCCCGTGTATGCTGTGAGAGGTAATTAAGAGATGTACCAGGATAAAAGACAGCAGCGTTATCCTGTTATTCAATCAAAATCTACTGCGATCTCCAAAACGACTGTCAAGCGTGGAGATTATGACAAATCCCTCTTTTTCAATGAAAAGGCCCACGGTCGGCTGTGGGCTTCCACGGGTTGACAATTATGATCAGTATCTACACAGTCTGATAATCTAAAATCCCTCACTTTAGTTACCTTAGAAATAATATCTAAGAAGTTCATTTGAACTAACATTACATAATATAACCTAAATTTCTTTAAAGATCTGTAACTGCGAACATCCACCTAGCATTAGGATTTTTTATAATCTTCTTGTAGTTGATAATACCGGAACCTACGTAATCACAGATATGACTGTTATGAGATTGGTGTTAGCAACTGAGGTCTGACCCACACAAACCCGATCTACAAACTGGACCCCAAAATATTATGATTCAAATTTTTACAGTTTTGTGTCTAAAACAAAATCACTTTGTAAAAGAAGATCTGCGCAACCTTTTTACATCTACTGAACGACTTAGTGTGGGTTGATTATATAGGCTTTGGTGTGTAATGGATTAAAGATATTTTATATAAAAAAAAAATAAGCAAGCGCAAAAGTATAGCCTCAGTTTTCAAATTATCTTTCAGGAGAGTAATTCTTCCCTTAGTCAAGTTGACATTCGACAATCGTTGTCGCAAATAAAAACAAAAAAAAATGTATTGAAATGACACTTTTAATCGCCAAGTCACACGTGACTTATCGAATAGAAGTGTCATTCCAATACATTTTTATCCTTTCTATTAGCGATAACGATTGTCGAATGTCAACTTGGCTAGGGGGGTTGTTTATACATATCTTCGAAACTTATTTTTCTAAGACCTTTAAATTGCACCGTCATATCTAAAAGCAAATTAATCTTACTCATTTTTCAGACAGCGCTGTTATGTGACATGTCGGTACTAGCCGCTATCAGAAAGTTTGCCGATGGCGTCGTAAAGTCGTCGCTACACGTCGCGTTGTAAACGGAACTAATTAGAGGAGCACGGGACGTGGTTGGTCGAAGTGGGAGGGGTACTCGTCGGCAAACCTGCGCCCTACTCGCTACTGATACATCCGAGGCAGTAAATAATAAAACACTGATTACATTTTGTCTAGTTTAACAATTACAAAACTAGTTTATCTAACTTGTCTTCGCTTGAATCTGTAAACAAGCAAACTTAAATTGTCGAGCTGAGTTCACGAGTTCCTTATTGCGACAACTGTCTGAACCCCAAAGGCTGTGCTAAGTTCTAACACGTACATATATTGAAACTAGAATGGATGCTTGATGAATGCGGAATACGATCTCGAGAACATTACGTAATTTGGTATATCAGCAGATGAGTTAGTTTTAGTTATGTAAAATACGCATCGAGCCAGTTCATTGATTAAGCTAGAAAAATACTAAAAAAGTTTATTTTATATCACTAACTTTAAGAAGAACTAACAAGAATATTTCAAAAATGACAATAATCTGTCAAGGAATTCTCGCTACGGTTTGAAATTCCCTTTTCAATGCTACTCCATTCGACAGGGAACGTAAAATATTTTTTTGGGATATAACAATTTTAGAGCGTAATTGTGATTGGGGTTAAAAAGCTTGGGATGGTAGGTACCATGTATTTACTTTTAATCTACCATTGAAACAGCAATGTTTCGACTGTTATTAACCCCTCCTGACTAGCAGTGATCCTTACCCTCAAAGTGGCGATGAATATGGACTGGAGATGATGATGATATTTCAACGCAATTTCAGGCACAGGAGACATTTAACTCGGTCCTTGGGCGTAGAATTACATCTACGTTAAAATGGAAACATCATAAATAATATAAATATAATAATGTTGACCTTCTCGATTCGTTTTTAATGTATCTTTATTTTATTTTTTAATATATTAATTATATTTTTTTTTATTTATAGATTAGAAACTCTCGGTTGCATGTCGTGACCTCTCTCTGGTCCTGTCGGAACACCAGCGCTGCTTGCATCTTATCTGCAGCACCAGCTGAGACAGAGAACAATTTCTGTCTCACACAGTGATGTTTTCTTTTGTTCATTGTTTCTTCGTATATACTTATTTGTGAGACAAAAAAAATATTTTTCTTTTTTTCTTCTTTCTTATAAATCACTTGCAGATTTTCGTGGGTAGCTACGAGTACTAACCTGCAAATAGAGTGCACAATTTTTTACTACATCCACAACATAAAAAATACAGGGTAGAACATGCGCAAAGCGGACTGATAGACTGGCATCGCGAAATTGTAAGGGTTCCTAGTTAAACTAGAACACCCTAATTATGGGTTCGAAGGTCTGAGGTTAGAATCCGGCCGGCGCAAACATTTGTATGGCTTTACAGTAGGTTCCGACTGGTAGGACTCCGTTGAGTAAATCGGTGTCTACAATGTAGACAGTACATGAATTAGAAATAACTCTTTTTAACGTTTGCATGTAATTTATGACAAAATTATTTATTAAATATATGCACACCGGCTAATTATTATTTACTATATTTTAAGCAAATCAATCATGTCTTTAATATTAACTAAAACTCATCATCTGACTTACAGAGCGTTTCATTTTGAACTGGTTTCTAAAAGTAGTTAGAGAATTCATTATGCGAATTCATTAACACTGCATCGAGGTTGAATTTTGAATTCTATTGAATTGCGAGGTCGGCGCTACGTCGAAAATTTAGCTGAAAAGTTAGATGAAAATACCTTTTTACTTGTTCAGCCTCGAGCTATTCCATTGAACGCACGTTTCGGAATTGTTTTGATTTGTGCTATCACATTTTACGCTGCCAGTTGGAAGACTCGTAGAACAGACATTAACCCCTATTTTGTTTTCTTCTTTCCCTAACATTATTTCAACTTAACCAGGGTCTGTTATCATTGACTAGTTGGTCTCCCTCAACAACCAGTTCGCTATCCTTGTGATTTCAGACAATAGCGGGTAAGTAGAGTTTTATGTGCCTTTCAAAACACACAGGTGGTTAGAGTCGATAACCAATCTAACAGTAGTCTGCACTAAACATTGCTCAACTCAACGCATTGACTCAAATATCGACTACTCGCGATATCTTCACAAATAATACGAGTAATAGAAACTCAAGTTCTTCGAAGTTCGAATCCAAGATATTTTCATCTGAATTATTATAATTATGTAATAATAATTTAATAATTAACCATCACGCGGTTCAAACGGTGAAAGAAAGTCGTGAGTTAATCTAAATGCCTGGAGGAGTTTCTCAACGGTGTGTTAAGTCTGTCAAATCGCATTAGATCATTGTGGCAACGTGGTAATCGTAGAGGGTAGGCACATACCCTGCAATGGGACAACCTTGAATAAACCTGATAGATGGGTTGATAACACAGATCTTAGAAACTAAGTTGATAATAATGAAGCTGTCTAAAAGTTAGTAGATCCAATAATTTTTAAATACACTACGAATAGCACAGAGTTCTTCATACAATTATTTTATGCTTATTATAAGTTATTTGTGATAGTTAATTTCCTACACTAAGAAAGATTTTCGAAATGAATATCTCAGTGTATTTGTATAGAACCAGTTACCAGAGACGTCGCGTCGTATAACGGAGACGGCGCGGAAGTCGCGTTAATGGCTCCTTCGACCGCGCACGTCAGATCACTGTCGACGTCGCGTGCTTGTTCTGGGTATGAACTTTGTGAGTACCTTTCGTTTAAATTTACAAAATCCAATTTTAACAGGCATTCTCTAGGATTTAATAGACTCTCACTTGACTTTTCTTTCTTGACGAGATATGAAATATCAACGTTATCGAAAATAGTATCAAAACTTTACTCACTTATCTTCTACGTTCCAAATTTTTGAAATCAATAGTTTTTTCCACTTTTCATGAAATATATTTATAAACTAGGTTGCGCTGTGGGTCCACTCACATGAATATCTGTTTTCGCGCTAAATGGTAAATCTCAAAATAATTATAGATTTAAAAAAAATACCATTATTACTCGAGCTCTCGTACCATAATGATGGCATATTAGCCAATCACATTACACTAAAATCACGAATAGTAACATCTTACTATTCGTGGCCGATGGAGAGATTTGTAAGGAAATCCCAAACAGTAACTAAATATCGTTACGTTTACGCACTCCTACTGCATGGACAGTGTCGCCTTCGCTTTCGTACCTACCTCTCATATCAGAGGTAGTCTTGGTGTCCATGATGTAGCAGACGAACTCCAGGAAGTTCCTTTTGTTCAAGTTCAGATCGAGTGCATTACGTTAGGTTAGAAGAAGATTAAAATAATAAAAGCATTAATGCATTTGTCTATGTTTTGGTCTGTCTATCTATATTACCGATCATACTTACATACTTCATCGATGAGCGGATTGATTTGAAATTTGACGTCGAGCTAAATATGATGCTAAGAACAGATATGGACTGATAAATCATCACCATCGCAAAGAATTGCAATGGTGATGATTTATTAGTGATCATGTCATAGATTTGTGAAACTAGTTTAATATATTATTACCACTGTGTTAATAAAACAACGTCGCCTTAACGATTAGTGCTGCCATCAACATAAATCGCTGTTGACCGTTGTTTGGTTCTTCGGCCAAAACTTCGGTTTGATTTTTTTAATAAAAACTTTACCATTCTTGTATTATACGCATACTTACTTTATCTGAAATAAACTGAAATTTAAACTTTAAAATCGTCTTGACTACTAATTACAAGAAGCCTTCCTCTCCACACGCAAGAAAACCTCCAATACTTGCAACAAATATACCGATACAACCATATCACCTATCCGCCGCCAAAACCTATAAACATAAAATTTTGGCAGTAGATCCCTTCGTTTGTAATTATTGGTCCGAAAACCCAGTATCGCTGATAGACATTGGATCCAAGGGACTGAATTTCGTTCATTATGCGACTGTATAAGTATGCCTGCAGTATTTATCCTGTAGTAGATATCTTAAGACTAATAATTATTATTAGACAGTATAGGTGAATTAAATAACTAATACTCGCACCATCCTGAAGTAAAAATCACAAATTTTCCATCAAATCCTTGTAAATCCATGAAATAGAGAGCGCGACGCTTCTCCGAGCACAGGAAATTGAAACAAACATTGCAATCCCTTACATCCAACGCTTCCCATTTATACATTAAAAAACGTTTGATGTAGTTCGGAATACAGACGTTCCGGTGTTCGTAGTTGGAATATAAACAAAAATATATTCTTTCTATAGTCTAAATCCTTAATTCCCAAAGTGGTCCAGGTGGACCTCCAGGGGTCCACGGGAGATTCGACGGGGGTCTACGTTGGCCTACGCAAATTTCCATAGTTAGGTCTAATCTTCACATTTTTTGTCGAGTTTTGGGAATATGGTAGAAATGTAGCTGCAGGGGGTCCACCGGAACAAGCTAAATTTTGAAAGTAGTCTATGAGAAAAAAAGTCTGGGAACCTCTAGTCTAAATCATTAATACCCAATGTGGTCTATATCGACTCCAGGGGTCGACGACGACGTGCAAGGGGTTTACGCCAACTGTCAAAAACAGATTTGAAGTTAACAAATTAAAAAAGAAATTATATTAACTACGCTTTGGGGGTCTATCCAAAAGTGAAAAACATTACAAGTGGTCTACAATACAAAAAATTTTGAGGACCTCTGGTCTAAATATAATAATTTAAAAAATGACTACTGGAGCAGTTAAAGAATGACAGGAGTTTTGGCTGCAAATCGAGCGAAACATCACCTGAAGTTTTAGTTTAGTGTTTTATATTAGTTTATTGTGATATCTGACATGTTAATTTGGTGTTGTTTTTTACATCATCACCATCATCACCTCGGACACAAAAGGGAGGGATTTCTCATAATCTTCACGCCTGACATGTGTCTTGGCACTGATCGCAGTAGATTTTGATTGAATAACAGGAGAACGGTGTTGCCCGTTATCTTGGTACACCTCTTAGCCGGTCCTCACAGCATCCGCGCCCGCACCATACAGCTGTTATTATATTATAATCGTCAACACTCGTGAACTATATTGAAACATCGAAATAAAAGTATGACTAACATTGCATTGCAAAGTGACCGTATATTTTAAGCCAATAAGCCTGCGGGAACTTTCACCTAGTCAACGTTTTAATCGTCGGATAGATGACAAAATTCCATAAAGTAAGACAATGTGATACACCATATTATATATTCATTACATACATAATTTTATTATTAAAACGAATATATTATTGAAATGAAGACTTGTGTAAATTATATAATTGTTTTAGACAAGGAAGACCCGAAACTACGTTAGACAAGACGGTAATTCTAAGTGATTTTACCATACCCACAATGCGCGAACTAATAGAAAAAATATGAGATTAGAATTAGCGTCGCCTTTATTTCGCCTCTATTCACCTCTCGCACCATCGCTATCTATCCTCACGCCTGCCTGTAAGACAACAAAAAACAATAATTTCTTCTTTTTCTTTTTTCATAGTGGCAATCGGCTGCGGATTCGCGCTATTTCTGCCAGTGTGGTGTGTACATATTTTTGAAGTTGTATAATATTCATTAAGTTGACAATAAAATATCGATGTATCACATTTTATTACTTCTTGGGAATTTTGAAGTCAATCCGTCGAAAACCGCTTTGTACAAGCAAAATTCCAGAGGCTTATTTCCTTGAAAAAATACAGTCACCTTGCTTAGTTAATCACAGTTTTATTCGAATATTTCAATGTTATTCACGATTACCGACAATTAATACATAAAACAACACCAAATTTATATATTAAACATCACAATAATCTAATATAAAACGTTAAAATAAAACTTCAAGTGACGCTTCACTCGGGTTGACGCCAAAACTCAAATAGTCACTCATTAGCATTTAGTCCGTCATAGATTATACGTTTCTTTATCGGTAGCGATATACTCGTATATCACCAAGGCCGGTACAGATGCGTCGCTGCACTGCGAAACTTTAGAGATATATCGGCGACAATCACAAACAAAGCACCATTCCCACAATAGGTACCACGTGTACTACAACAACCATTTCAAATAGGCGCCTGAGAGAAAATTATTGAAAACATTTTGCACCTTATGCAACAGTCATAATGTGCATTAAAATGAAAAATCAGCGTTTACTGGCGCAAACATAATTTTGTTACTTTACACTCGCGGCAAGCGCGCCCGTTGGCGCCAGATAAGAGCACGTCATAAAGGAGACACGCGCCGAAACTTTGCATTAATTTCTGTATTTTCCATTTTGTAATCATTTAGCAATGTTTAAACAGAAAATATTTCAGATAATTGTATACAGATAATTGGGAAAGAGACGTGACTGTATGTATGTAGTATGTACTATGGTCTCTGCCTACCCTTATGGGATATCGGCGTGAATGTATCTATGTAATTGTATACATAACGAAAATTACGGAATCGTATTCGCCACCGATTTTTATTTCATCTTATCACCACGTCCTGATTATCAGCACCACTAAATTGGCTTGAAAATAAAGCTGTCAGTCCATATTCGTACCCACTTCAGGGACACAGACTTACCTGTTCAGGAGTGCGTTTAGGCCGTAGTCTACCATGCTGGCCTAGTGCGGTTTGGCAGACTTCACTTACCCATACAGACAGGCAAGCAGGTTTCCTCACGAAGTTTTTATTCTCTATTGAGTACATTAATGTCTACAATGTAGACCGTACATGAATTAGAAATAACTCAGTGGTACGGGACTAGGATCGAACATACGACCTATCGTGTCTGGCACCGCTACACCACCAATGTACTTACTGCTTACTAAAGCTGTACCAAGGCTAATTAACAATTTTTAACTAGAATAAGCCGCGATTAAATACTGTAAAATTAATTTTCATTATACGGGCTAAGAAACAGCCACTGTTTAGATATGGACCACCTGAAATTATTCCTGTACCCAGTGGGTGTAGAGAATCTCTCAATTTAAATCAATATGCGCATGCCCTGCAAACCGTACGACAACGCGGAGTCCTCCACAATTTGGTACTGATAAATTCAAATTTGGATCCATGATCAAATCTGACAGATCCATTAGTATTGATGTTCGAAGTCGAGCAACGACTAAATGAAATAGATTAATCTAGGAAGTACATTAGTAGTCAAGTGGTACCTACGATCGGAAAGATCACGCGTTCGATCCCGGTCTCGTACCACTAGGTTATTTCAAACTTATGTACGATCTACATTATAGACACTAGTGTACTCAACGGAGAAGGAAAACTTCGCGAGTAAACCTGCATGTCCGCATGGGTGTGTGAAATCTACCGACACACACCAGGCCAGCGTGGTAGGTTACGACCTAATCCCTTTTTATAAGGAGAGATCCGTGCCCCTGTAGTGGGGATGAATAGGACTGGGGATGATGGATGATGAACTAATTAAATGGAGGGACAATTCCAGATTCTGAAACTTTCATCATCATCATGCCAGCCCACAAACATCTACTGTTGGACATAGACCTCCTCTAATGATCGCCACACATTACTCACGATCTTCAATAGGTCATCACAACATATTATTGAAACTTTATATAAAGATTATTACTTGGAATACATCACACTGAACTATATTAAGCTCCTCTATACAGGCACAGAGCAATTAAATGTAGCATCGCAGTCATGCGTACTGAGTACGTACCAAACAAGACAATTGTAACCGTTTGCGGTTAAATACGAAAGAGCGGATTGCTGTACGAGGAGAAGTTCGACCGCGAGAGCCCGACGTATATGTAAGTATTGCTTCCTAAAGGTACGCATACATGAACCCACTTGCTTCCAAAGCAATAACACACTTCGTCGACTGGATACATCGTCACCAACATCCCCAGTCCATATTCGTCCCCACCACATGGGTACGGACCTCTCCTGATCAGGAGGTGGGATTAGAGCATAGTCTGCTGGCCTAGTACGGGTTGACAGATTTCACACACCAATACGAGCATGCAGATTTCCTCACAAAATTCTCCATTAAATACATTAGTGTGTACAATGTGGACCATACCTGAATTAAAACCCAGTGGTACTGGACTAGGATCGAAGCAACGCCCTTTTGATCGCGAGCCGTATCTGACACCACTAGATCACCAATGTTATATGTATACTGATTGAATATATAAATATATAGTTAATAAAAGCCACGGTGGCAAGCCTCACCAGACATAATACCCACCTGGCCGGAAGAGCTTTCTTTTCCGATACTGCCACTCCTTCCACGCTTTGACCTATATCATCATTGTAAGCATCATACCGTGAAACTCTACTACTGGACATGAGCCTCCTCCTTAAAAGAAGGGATTTGCCTATATTTATATTAAGCGGCGCCCTGCTGACACCTTGAGATGTCGGGCGGGTCTTTCGGCGGGGTAGCGCGCTGGCACTTCCCCTCCGTACCAAAATTCTACTTTATATTAAGCTAATTGTATAAGTAGAAGTTGTGATAGTCTACTGAAATGATCATGCACATTCAAGTCTTAGGTCTCGAGTTCAAATCCAAGGCATGCACCTTTTATTTTCAAAATCAACTCACTTCAAAGGTAAGAAAAAGCAGCCTGATGAAACTTAAGGAATAAGGAATTTTGACGAAGACGACTTGTGAAATATGTCAATCTGCATTATACCACCGTGGTGGATATATATATAGTCTGACTCCTCTCATCCTAAGAGCAGACTCGTGGTCTGTAGTGGTACAGTAGATTGGTTGTTGATGATGATGATGATGATGATCTTTTCGCCAGTTCTCGCAGCATCCACGGGAAGCTATATCTACCTGATGCTATTATCATGCCGGCGCGACACATCAACGAAATAGATACAATTTGCCTCGAACGGATGACATGTGCAGGAACCTTTATTTACTATCGCTTCCTAACGCATATAGAGGGTGTTTACTGACAGAGATTGCAATATTATGTACCAATCTCAAGCCTTTTCCGACGGCGCGCCGTTGGCTGCACTCCTTGGTATCGGAAATATTTCTCCGTTGAGGTCGTACAGTCTATTGTAATGTAGAATCAGTTAGCCATTTCGTGAATAGAAGCTGAAAAATATACTTCAGACATTGTGAAGCATAACAGCTTTAAACATGCAATTGTGTAGTAGTTACCTACAGGATTAGAATAAAACTAGGATTCTACGAAAGATAAGGCACATTTAGTACTTAACTCTAAATATTTACATCTAAAAGGAGACTGCGTTTCTATTCCACAAATAACACATACTCCTCAAAGTTGTTCGTCATAAAACATTCACTGTCAAGTCTTTCGACTCATTTTATTGAAAGTACTAGGTTTCGCAAACGTCTCTATCTCCGTGAATGTCAGTTTTCGCACTAAATGAATAATTTCAAAATACGAGTAATTATAGATTTACAAAAGAGTACACTAGTCATTTTTAATTAAGCTCTCGTACCATAATAACTGTTAATGAAACGGTGTTTAAGCTGTATATTAAGTTTTACTTGACTAATTTTGATAAAACATGCGCAGTATTTATGTTGGAATTGTAATCTTAAGACTAAAATAACGTAATAAAAATCTACTTTTTGGTTTTTACAAAATTTTACTTTTTGGTATTTATACAAAAGTATAAAACTCGAACAAACAAACAAACGTGAATACAAAAGATGGTTTCGGTTTCTGAAGCCCTTAATAAGTCAATCTTATTTAGATTTTATGAAATATCTTCAATATACAAACACTGATGTCTTACAATTTTATAATAGTACTAGCTTTTTCCCGCGACTCTACCCGAGTTAATGTCGATTTTCCCCCACATGGGAAATCCCGACACAATCATAGATTTATATTAAAAACGTAGGACCATTTTTACTTGAGCTCCCGTTTCTTAACAATTCTACTGAACCTATTTTGATGAAACATACCGCATTATTTGAGTTGGAATAGTACTTTAAGATTGTAATGGTTTAACCAAAATCTACCCTCTGGCTTTTGCGTGAAGCTCGAACAAACAAACAAACATCGACGGATTTGGTTTGAGAAGCCCTAAATTAGTCGATATGGGTAGCTTTTTTAAATATCTTTCATTTTAAAAATGTAACAATTAACAATTTTATAATAGTAGAGATTATTAGTTGCAACGTCACTGTGAACAACATACTAAAGTAGTTAACTTAATTAATAAATTAATTATATACTAAAGTTATTAATTTAATTTTGATAACCTTGGAGAATGACGACGCCTTGCCAAGTTTTAAATCTCAAATTTGAATCCAAGGGGTATATTAATAATTAATCATCACTCGCTTCAAATGGTGATAATATCATAAGGTGGTGATAACTTGCATACCTGAGGAATTTTCTTTGCCGATGGCGTGTGAAAACTGCCAACCCGCGTTAGGTCAGCGTGATGGACTATTGCCTAACCCCCCTTATTATGGGGGGGGGGGGGGCGTGCCCTGCAATGGGACGATAAATGAGTTAGTGATGATAATGAACGTCACCATCAAAATTATATATAAACGAGAGTAGCCACTGTGACCTCTCTCTCTTTCTCATGTTGGTCCACAAATTGAACTACGTTGTCCCTAGTTTACGACGTGTACTACGAAGTTACTAATTCTTAAATTAATTTTTAATTTACTTACGTATTTGCTTTACTTGCTTTTGGGTTTCTTGCCGTATTCTTCTCAGGTACTACGAACTGAAATGTAGGTTTAGTTTTCCTTATTATGAGTTTGTAATATCTGCGAAAGAGACGGCAAAGAGAGCTCGGAAGACAGCGAGCTCACTGCCGGCCCACCAGACACGCTGAAAGCGTCAAAGGGCGCACCAAAATACGCACCTGAGATTACCGTAAGATGAGCTGACAGGCCCAAGAAGGAGACCATAGACTCATCGTTGGTCCACAGACTCAATAGTTAGGGGACGAGGACAGGTCCAAAGACCGCCGTAGCCGTGGCAGAATGCTCACGTGATCACACGGCTTCCGCAAAATGGACTAGAGAAGATCACTCGGAGGGTATTAGTGGGTGCGAGTCCCACATAACCCCTCTGAGGTACGCGGCAGGTTACCCCCCCGAGCTAAAAAAGGTTCAGTACTCCTGCGCGTAATATGTCCATACTAACCTGCCTTAATGTTTATGCCTACATTAATCATATAAATAAATTTGTATTTTTCACACACACACTGATCAACCCCTAATTATGATTCCTTGGGTCTTGGGTACTAGACGACGATATATTAATAAACATCCATCACTCGGGTACAAACATTTGTGCTCATCACACAAAGTTTGTCCCTATCAGGATTCAAATTCGGAACCAATTGGCACAAAAAGCAAAATCAGAGCTCAATTTTACATTGGAAAATGTATTTTTGGTATTATATAAGCTGCCGTATGGTTTTGCTTTGACCTTTGTCTGACTTTTAAATGGGCTGTTAAATTCAAATGGCCCCGCCAATCGGTCATAAATAACACGCTTAAAGTGATTGACGTGGCAAACATTGAAACATCTAAGCGGGTCGCAATAAAAATGGGAAACAAAACAAACGCTCTCCTCGGCTGCAAATTGAAAAACTCATTAGTTGAAATAAATGAAAAGCGAAGTTGCAGCGTATTTTCAGAGTATTAAAACGTAAGAGCAAAGTACGAAGTTCAGCTCATAGTTTTTGCCAAATCTCGCGACTCGGTGTTTCGTTATGTTTGTTGACTTTCGTGTGAATTTTGTTTCGTTAAAAGCGTATGCTTATTAAAGCAAACAGAACTTTATTGATGTTTTATACACGTGTTTTCATTAGGCTTATGGTGCATAAGTAATAATATGATAATAATAATAATACTTTGAACACTTTGCCAAACATTGGTCTAGTCCCAAATTAAGATTCTCTGTATCTTGAGTACTGGACAACGATATACATACTTTTATAAATAAATACTATACATAAATAGATAAATACATCTATAACTCTACGACAAACGTTTGTGCTCATCACACAGTTTGTCCCAACCAAGATTCTAACACTGAACTTATTTACTTGCACAGAAATTGGTATATTATATTCTGTTTTCTTTTTTTGGTTGTAACCTGTATATGTAGTTTAATAAATAAATAAATGAATAAAGCAGGGTCACTGCCACGCTAGACAGCTGTACATCAGTGGACGATATTAACAGCAGGCTGGTAGAAACTGTCCGTACGGTAGGATCCA
>WUAW01037809.1:0-14009 GCA_017165845.1 Thaumetopoea pityocampa | reverse complement strand
GTGTGTGTGTGTGTGTGTGTGTGTGTGTGTGTGTGTGTGCAAGCGTTGGGCTGAATGTGCGGTTGACTTACCTTTGATGATTCGTTATGGCGCTGAAGTTTAAAGATGAAAGTTCTCACTGTCCTACATTTGACGTGTCACTTGCCAGATAGATACTAAAGAAAGCTACGATTCATTCCACATCCGATGAGGCACCCCGAAAGGTTTTGTTTAATTGATATGAAAGAATAGTTTGAATTTAATATGGTAATAATATTATCGACATGAAACATACACATTTGTAATTAAGACAAGATTATTAATATTGGTTCAAAGGCGTCTACCTTCTGGATTGATTAGTCTCGGGTTAGATTCCTGGTAAGTATGAACTTTTTGTGATAAACATGAATCTGAGTTATGGATGTTATATATGTATGTATTAGCATTTATCCATATAAGTACACTGTTGTCTAGCACTTGAGTAATGTATAGGTTTATATCTTGGTATACAGGGAATTCTAATTTGGGACTAGATCAATGTGTGAGAAAAAATTGTTCACACTATTATTATTAACTAGCTTTTGTCCGCGGCTCTGTCTGCGTGAATGTCGACGTTCCGCTACATGGGAAATTCCGAAACAATCATAGATTTACATAAAAGCCTTTGATCTACTTTACTTGAGCTCTCATATTTTAACGGCGGCTACTAAAACGGGGATCTAGCTGTATCTTCAATTCTATTGGACGATTTTAATGAAACATACTGCAGTATTTAAGTCGGAATAGTACCTTTAAGACCGTAATAGTTTGACCAAAATCTATCCGCTGGTTTTTGCGTGAAGCTTGAACAAATTTCAGAATGTTTCAGAAACCCTTAATTTGTCGATCTATGTAGTTTTTTAAAAAATATCTTTGATTTACAAAATTTGATTTTAATAATTTTATAATATTATAGATAAATAGATAGATGTACATACCTGGTTTTGATTAGTATATTTAAGACACTAAATTTTAAGTTAGAAATCGGGTTCATTAAAAGATTCTAAACTTCATTATAAGAATACTTGGCTATAAATACGTGAAATTCATCATCTTCATCATAATTTCAGCCCGTAGCTGTCCACTGCTGAACATAGGGCTCTTTAATCGAATTCCAGCGCGACCGGTCCATAGCCACCTGCATCCAGCGAGACCCAGCGATCCTCACCAAGTCCATCTCGTAGGTGGCCGTCTCACACTGCGCTTGCTAGTACGTGGTCTCCATTCAAGGACCTTTTTGCCCGTTGACGTGAAATTATTAAATTGTATTGTTTTTATTGTCGATCTATATAATCACACATTTTCTTTCAGTAAGCAGTTAGCTTTTTAAAATGAAATGCCAACAAATCCCACACATGTACGTACACATATTCGACGCGCCAACCGTCGCCGTGGTATATAAAATGCTCACACTCGTAGATCGGCGCGCCCCAAATCCAATCAGCTATTGAATTAACCCTGTCCGTGTGACGAGAATACGGATCCGCGCCAGCCTCGATTCAAATGTTTATCTTCCATCTGGTGCGGTGTTAATGTAACTGTGAGTACAGTTCGTAATGGCACCAGGCCGCTCTACGGCTGTTGAGTATGCGCAGAGAGCGGATTACGTTCCCCGATGGTGACGCGATAACAATGTGTAATATCTAAAATGCCTATACGCAATAATGGCGCCGATTATGTTGTAACAGAACTTAAATATTTGGTCCCTGACTATCTTTTTCTAATGTCAAACGCCAAAACGAGATAGCAAACATTTATAGCGAGTATCGATCTACGTTTCTGTCAAATGGTTCAAAAAAATGTTGCGTTTTTTGCATATCTTTAGTCCGTGTGTTCTGAACTCGCGTCTAAATCTTTTAATTTTGACATGTGTAAACGATACTGACAGCACCAAAATTGTAGCTATCTCGTTTTGGCGTTTGACATTGGAAAGAGATAGGGAGGGACTAAATTTGGTTAAATTCTATTAACACAGAATCGGCACAATTGTCGTCTTTCGACGACTAATTTGTACAGCGGCAGTGAGCCTGCTCTGGTTTGCTGGGCTCGAATCCCGGTAAGGGTAAATGATGAGTTCAATTATTTGAGTCATGAACGTATTTATCTATATACTAGCTGTTAGTCGCAGCTTCGTTCGTGCATTTAGTTTTTTTATCTTTAGTTTTAATTACTGTAGTACCTCTTTGTGGTGTTCCCTTTTGGGGCTAAAATTAATAAATTAATCATTTATCGTAGGAGTAAAATTCTGGAAAACGCCGATATACGTGTACATATATTTCTAACCAGAAGCCGATATATGAAATTTTTGTTTCTAAATTCAAAAGTGACGAACTTCCCATATACACTTACAACACCTAATTCACCCTTTTAGGGGTAAAACTTTGAAAAACGTCGAAATACGTATACATTTATTTCTCACCAGAAGTAACTATATGAAATTTCATGCTTTTTATTACGAAAATGACGGACTTCCATACAACTATTGATCCCTTATTTTACCCCTTTAGAACAAAAACCCTTTCTTAGTGGATGATTACAACATAAAAAGCATCCACTGCCAAAATATCAAGTTTGTAGCCCCAGCGGTTTAGGTTTTACGTTGATGCATCAATCAGTTAGTGGGGAAAAGTAGTTACCTATAATATATATTTATAGATATAAGACTAGCTGTGCCCGCGACTCCGTCCGCGTGGGCATTCGGTAAGAGCGAAATTATATATAAAATTATTTTCTCTGATCTTAATAAGAATGAATGATAAATGATAGATAGATGAAACAAACACAAAATGTTAGAGGAAGCTTGCCATAATGCAACAGTAAAAACAGCATTCAAATCGGTTTAGCCGTTTCTGAGATTAGCGTGCACAAACGCACAGACAAACAGACAAAATTTCTAAAAACTATATTTTTGGCTCCGGTAACATAAATACAACCTATATGGATGGTTTTTTTGAAAAAATATTCATTGTACAAACACGGCTCGTTTACGATTTTATTATATGTATAGATATAGAAGAAAAACAGTCAAAGTTTTAACTAAATCGACCGAAGCGCGTTTCTAGAATATCGCGTATTATTTCAATTAACTTTATTGTTTGTGGACCGATTGGAATGAAGCACAATAAATATTACAGGAAGCTTGCCACAATGCAACAGTGAAAACCGCATTCAAATTGGTTCAGCCGTTTCTGAGATTAGCGTCCACAAACGCACAGACAAACAGACAAACAAACAAAATTTCTAAAAACTAAATTTTTGGCTCCGGTAACAAAACTACAACCTGTATGTAGGGTTTTTTGAAAAAATATTCATTGTACAGACACGGCTAAATAATATTAAGTACTTCATTATTAAAATAAAATAAAAAAATGATCAAAGTAATCGAAATTTATGTGGGTAGATTTCATGATATTCTACGACAAAAATCGTCCTACCTACATATATCGGCAATCTAATAACGGCTCTCCTCTCGGAGGCAACGGCATACATATTTTCCGGAGTTGGGCGAAACAGCGACCTTCAGCGGACAATATTTTGCTCGGCTGCCGCTATATCGGTTTATTCAAATGCTCCTTGTTCGACCTCGACTCATAAAATCAACCTGCATAATATTATATATATATTGAAATTCTTTTATCCCTAAATATTGACGGTGTATTATTCTATGAATAAGTTGATTCTATAAATAAGTTTATACGGAGGCAGATGTGAGAAATACTTTTAGAATAATGTTTGTATTGTCCTTTGTAGACATAATTTTATAAAATACATTGTATAAATATATATATTTTTTTCATTAATTTCGTCATATCAGCCCGTGGACGTTCACTACTGGACATGGGCCTACTCCTTAAAATTTGCCATAATCGCCAAGCTTGGCAGGCGTCTTGGAGATCACAGTATAATTTGATTGAATAACAAGATACCGCTACTGCCCATTATTCTGGTACATTCCTCAGCAGATTCTTACATCATCCACGGGAAGAGATGGAGTGACGCTATTATTATGCCGGCGCCACGCATTTTATATCACATGTATAATACAGTGAACTGCTCAACTACAGAATAGATAATATTACTGCATAATAGTAGCTATACTATTATTCGTATTCTGTTGTAAATATCTACCAGAATAATTTGAAATTTTGTTCTTCCAAAAACATTATTATTAGCTGTAAAAATACTTTAAAGTGCCATATTAGTACCACTAGATTAGTATAATATCTATAAGCCAATATTTTTCTCTCATATATTATGAATTAAACAAAAAAAAAATCAAAACATCTGGCTCTCTTCTTCCTTTATGGCAATAAGATAGAACTGGTGTATCTATCGTTACTATGTGAACTGGTTTGCATCAAAATCTTGCAATTTTGTCCACATCTACAATGATCTCTAAAACGCTGACCGAGCGTAAAAACTGATTTTACATTTCATGTCAAGCCGGAGACTATTAGGTTAATTAAGATAATGATTAGGATAGAATAGGACTTGGTGATTTTTTTTTTGTCCCACTACTACCAAATCAAGGCCCTTGATAATAGCTCAGTGCAGCTCACATCACAAAACCAAAGGAAAGGTTATAAATGCTTTGACGATATCCAGAGACAACATCAACGTCACTCCACTGATGCGAACTGTTTCTTCCAAAAAGGCCCTAACACGTAAGATGACATCTACTCTCTCTCTCTCGCAGAACCCAACTGGTTATCGGGTATATATAGACCAGTCACGCGTAAATGATTGATTAATTGGTCGGCGAGTATTTGCTCAATTGACAACTAATTAGTTCAATGGTTGCCCTGATTTCTGGTCCGAATTGTCCCGGAATCGAATTCCAGTAAGGGCTAACTTTGGGTGATCAGCTCGAATGTTTGTACCCGAGTTATGAATGTTTATTTATTAGCAATTATCCTCTTCTTTATAAGTAAAAAGTATATCGTCGTCTAGTATCTAAGACACAGGGAACCCTAATTTGGGATTCGATACGTTTGGGATAAATCATTTGTTCCAATAACTTGGCTATATAATTTAGCATTACTATGAGTTGATATGATAACGATCACAAGTCTTCACTGTAAACCAGGCAGCAGCATAAATTTTCCCGTCATCCTTGCATTGGAAAACGCTCTGAAATCAGATGTTCGTCTATTAAAACTATAAAGTGATCCTGCAGATCATGTAGAGTACGATATACATAGATATACATAGCCCACGAGTGACTGGGAATCCTATCCGGTTTAGATGCATTGGTTTTTAACTTGGATATAATTATGGCTATTTTGTCAGAAGTTATTAGTGGAATATCGGCAGCATAAATCCTTTGTTTCAATGTTCTAACGTCTACAGAAGCTTGTACTTGACTCAGTTGGAAGAACAGTCACAAAGACACTTTTAAACATTCTAGGGTCCAGAATTTCACTCAACTTAGGAGGTTGACCACGCAATTTATTCCAGTCGTTCCGATACAAACCACTCGTGGTGTGGTCGCTTCAGAGTATTTATCTTTTTTTCTCATTTGTTTAAAAGATGGCCAGTTTTAGACATTTTGACCCACAATGTCAAGAAGCTAATAACGGTAGAAATAAAATTCCTTTTAGGTACTTTAGGTGTAATATAAAATTGATAAAAGAAAAATCATATACTCGTAGCAGATAAAGTACCGACGCCAGAAATAATTCAATGATTCATATCAGACACCGCGCTCTCCTCTGGGAAATTTTGCTTATTATGATTTGCCCTATGTCAACAGTGAACCGTGATGGACTGACAAACAATTTTGATTACACACATCAAAGCCGCGGACGATACTGACTACTACTTCAAAAGAAAAAAAATATTGATATCATTTACATTTTTATTGGTATGCTAGGACACTGCCTGCCGGCTCGTCCTGAAACGTAAGTGATTTTGAATTTTCTGATGTATATTTTATTATCTGATTTTATGTGTGCTCAATATGACTACATATTACCATAGGAAAAACATTACGGTCACGTATCTAAAAGCATTCTGTATGTAAATGGGTTGCGCGCACCTAAAGGAACGGGCTATGTTAACATTAAGCTCATTTTGTACATACCCGTCATTCTTACTGTTCTTACAGTATAATTCTTAAAGACATTTTCCTTATTAATTTGTATTGTTTTATCCAAATTGGTATTTACGTAGGAATTTTGAGTGCCCATGCTGAATTTGAAATCAGAAAATGTTTAGTAGATAACTGGAATAAAAAATTTCAAGTTATATTTCCTCTTTTGTGTAGATGTTAGAATCGTTATCACTGTCATCCATCTACTGCTGAACTCTTCCTTAAAATGGAGAAATTTGCCATAACCTTCACGGAGATCGCAGTAGATTTTGATAGAATAACAGGATAATGCTCTTGACCGTTATCCTGGTACATACTTTAGCCGATTGCTACACCACCCATGGGAAGAGATGGGATGAAAGCTATTATTATGCCGGCGTCAGACGGTAATTTATTCGAATAATTATTAGTAATTAGTACTGAATAGACTATTATAATAACAGGTATCACGTTTATCGTTCTCCGTTCCCCGGGCCGATTGCCTTCAAGTCGAATGAGTTTACATACATTCGAATTATTCAAATGATTTGTCAATTCAATTAAGTTCATGGTAGTACATCGCTACTTACGTGTAACGAATTTAGTATTACTTCTATAGTATTAAAAAATTGTTAAATGTCATATTTTGTCATACTCATGTCATACTCAGATCAACCAATTAAAGGCTTCAGAAATCAAGTCAGTCGATGTTTATTTGTTTGTTCGAACTTCACGCAAAAATCAGCTGGTAGATTATAATCAAACTGTTACAATCTTAAAGGTACTTAAATACTGCAGTATGTTTAATAGAATTGAAGATACATCTAGATACCCATTTTAGTAGCCGCTCTTACGTTACGAGAGCTTAAATAAAAGTAGTTAGGAAGCTTTTTATATAAAGCTAAGATTGTTTCGGCATTTTCCATATAGTGGAAAACCGACAGGCAAAAGGAAAAAAAGGCAGAGCCGCAGGCAAAAGCTAGCAATTTTATAATTATCATATCATCTTATTTTAATATCTCCTAAGTAATTATTAACAGCTGTGCAGAAATTTAGTGCAGCGTCATGAGAAAGAATCGAGCAATATTAAGAAATACTCGGTTCCTGCGAGATAGAATCTTCCACAAGGAAATCCGCATGAGAACCAGAACTACAACTAAAGGAGATGTGAAGCAGAATTAGTAATGGGCGGGTGATGTACATCGCAGAACCGATAGACATGTCAAGTAGTTGACCCCTGTGGACTGTTACGATGATAACTGTGACCTTAATGTGCACATCATCGACTTCTATCGTGTCTCAGTTACAGAATCCTATCAATGTAATTAAAGACTACCTGGAAGAGATAACTATTTGCGATAAGTCAGACATAGAGTTTTTTGGGTTGGTTTAGATGTTTTCAAATGATATTTATTTCACGTAATAAGTGGAATCTCAGCGTAGTTTTAGTTTTTTAAACTGTATGTATAAAATTATTTATAACTAGCTGAAAGATTTTGGTCATGTAATTGCGTGATGATGATAATGTTTCATAGCCTATATATCATATCAAAGGTCTTTAAGACTTAATGGTTGAGTCATGAAGAGTTAACAAACAGATAGACCGAGAAACTATATACAAAAGTACTTTCATTTTATTACATACTAGCTTTTACCCGCAGTTTCGCCCGCGTAAATGTCGGTTTTCCGCTACATGGGAAAACCCAAAATAAACATATATTTATATAAAAAAACCTCAGAACCAGTTTTACTTGAGCTGTCGTACCTTAACAGCAGCCACTAAAACAGGGCTCAAGCTGTATCTTCAATTCTACTGAACCGATTTTGATGGCCGATGGTATAGATAGTGCGGATTAATTTACAGAGGTAAAACACAAATCCCTTCTAGGGTTTGTTTATTCCTTTAATAGGCACATTTCATCTAATAACCGACAATCTTTTTTGATATGTATTGAGAAGAATCATAGATAAAACCCTTATAGAAAATCATTAGGTATAAAAGTATTGTTTGTGCTGTCTACGAAGCATGTTTGAGCGGTTCGTGATTGATTCCACTGTAATTTCCATACGCGTGTTCGGCTCATATTAGCCACTTTATATCCCCACCAGCCCGAAAAAATCTACCCTGCCGCCTTATATACTCCCAGTAATACACTAAAGAAGGGTATACGGGTATTTATTCAGGGGTCAAGATAATTTGGCAGGATTTTCTACGACTATACAATTGTATGCCGGGGCGACCTCACGGCGCCTGCCGAGTCACGCACATATATTTTTTTAAAGCCTTAAATTCTATTGCCATTTATTATACTGATGGTACATACCTAATAAGAGGATAGAAAGATGATAGAAGATCTATAACAGATCTTTTGAGAATATAAAAAATTGAGGTTTTAAAGCATCGGTACCAAAAATTATTGAGTAATAACTTTTTGAAGTTAATCATAATTTTTGTTTTCGAAATTTGTGCTCAAGGGTCATAAATATCACAGAGGACAAGTTGCGACTCTAGGGTGATGTGATTTATGCAGTCACCCTGGATGCCGTCATGAGGGATGAAGTGAGCACCAAAAATCGAGAACTTTCTTAGGCGCTGTAAGGGCAAGAAATTTTAGGTCAGTTGGCCATCCGGCTGAAGGTACTTCGGGTGTTTTGTATTTAAGAGAGAGGTGACATTGAGCGTTAGATATTAAGTCGGCCAATAAGACAACATGTTTGAATAAGTAAGTCTATAACGATAAATAAACAGCATCCTTTGGGAATCTTGAAAATTGAGCAATATAGAGTAAATTGATCTGGAAGGTGAATTCTGGAAGCAAAACCGTTAATAACTTCAGATAGAAGAAATAATTATTCATCATTATCGTCATCAGCTCGTGAAAGTTTACCGCTGAAGATGGATCTCCTTCTTAAATAGGAGGGATTTTACGTAATCTTCACGCTTAGCAGGCGTTATAGAAATCGCAGTAGATTTTATTGAAGAAAAGGATAACATTGCTGGTGTCCCTGAATTGTTTCTCACAGTATTCATGAGGAGAGATGGAGTACACTATTATTATGTCAGCACACACCAAACTAATTATTATCTAAATATTAATATAGTTCGAAGTCATACTAAAATCTGCTAAACCTACTAATATGTTTCATATACATGAAATCCAAATAATTCTAAACCAAGTAGGACAAAAATATTCATATATTTTATTCCGTGGACAACAATACAGCGGTCTGTGTTATTTCTCTAGGTATTACCAATGTTTTAGGCAGCCTTTACGATTGGAGGCGATTCTTCTAATCCATTAGGCTGTCTGATGTTCAAGTTTTATGCGGGTCCTACCACCGAATGTCTCGAAAAGCGAGTAACATTGCTCAAATTATTTTCAGTGGGGTTTTTATGATAGTCGTATCTTTTTACACACACATCGTGTATAGATACGTGCACATAATGTTCAGGTGTGCTACCGGTACCAGATAAGTGTTCATAAATCGAATTCGTGCGTCGAATTGTATAGAGTTGAGCGTCGGTGTGTCTTAGCTTGCTTGAAGTCTCGATACAGTTGAGTTATCTCGATATTGTAATAGTTCCGTTGTTTACGGTTGAAGGCGATGCTATGAAATGAATCGAGAACATTGGGTAAGCTCGACAAATTACAGTGTAATCTCGGGTCGTGTCGGCGAACAGCGCCAACATGTCTGGCCTTCGGGAACATTGACTTCCCTTCTAGCGAACAAACTTGGCTTTAACAAGTGACGGCGTTTCAATATAATCTCTGGAGTCCATGAAATTACACAAAACTACTGCGTTTTTTTCAAGTAATTTCTTTTAATCAACTAAAAGCCTTAGTATGGATATAGTATGGCTCCCATGTATAGCGAAGGTTTGAGCGCACCTACTTATACATACGTATTTTAAGTTCACACTGTACCAACAAATACAAAGTTCAAATGGACAAAATTATGCAAATGGACAAAATAAATGCTAATTTATGTATCTATATAATTTATCTATATGCTCAGTTTATCTGTATAAATAAACTGAGCGTGTCTGAAAACCACTATTCGTTCAATATTCATTATACTGAATTCTCTGATAAATATCAGAGAATTCAGTATAGGATATCAATATAGCAGACAAAATTGTCTGCTTTTATGGGATATGCGTCATGCGTTCATGGTTATGACTCATTGAAACGGTAAAAAAAGAACAATGGAGAAAAGAGTGGCAATAAAAATAATAGCATCGCATAAATGCACCACCGTATTCGACTGCTATTGGCCACCATTTGCAACTACTGTGCGCGCATACCGGCGGGATGTGTGATGTTGTGACGTCACAAGGCTCAGTCTATTCCATCAGTTACCGTGTCGTTTGATTGCGATAAAGCTGTTTCCCTGACAATCTTTTGTGAGTTCTGAGCGGCCTTATCGAAAGTGCGCATCGTGATTATGTGATTTGGTCACGGGGTTTTTAATTCTGATTCTTATTGTGTAATTAATAGATACTCCATATTAATATTGTGAATGCTTGCCGTAGTTCACCGGCATAATAATAGCGTGTCGCACACGGAATTAAATGCCACTGAATTCCGTTTGTGAGAATCGACTAAGCTACTCGTATGTAACAGGATAATTTGCAGCAGTGTTATCCTGATATTCAATCAAAATGTACCACGAGTTTCAAGACGCCTGCCAAGCGCGCAGATTATGGTACAAATTAATCGTCAATAATCGTGAACAATATTGAAACATTGGAATAAAACTGTGATTAACACAGCAAAGTGACTGTATTTTTTCAAGGCATTTTGCGTGATTTAAAGTGTTATCTTTGGATTGACTTCAAAACTCCCAAGAAGCAATAAAATGTGATACACCGATATTTTATTGTTCACTTGAAAATATTATACAACTTATAAAATATATACACTCGACACTGGCAGAAATGGTGCGAATTTGCAGCCGATTGCCACTATGAAAAAAGAAGAAGAAGTTCATTCTTTACAATTATGCCACTGAACCAAATGCATAAAATGGAAACGAAGCCATTAGAATTAGAGCGGCTATACTGTCTTTTTACCTGACTGTGCCAGAAGGATGGTTATGTTTTTGAGTGTATGTATAACATACATACACATATATGTGTATGTTTGTGTGTTTTTATTATTTTATAATACTGTTTTGTAGCACTAAATTTAAATTTTCGTTGGGCAAAAGTGATAGATTGCCCTGCCATCTAACTGAAATATTTGTAAAATAGTTTTAAATCTAGAACGACTTTATAAATGTTATGTCTTTCGAGAGTAAAATAATTTATGAAATATACCTAAGAAATTTATCATGTGAGACGGCTGTGTAAAAGTTTATATTAATTCCAAAAAAAGTCGGCGTATAATTTTGTAAACATCTAAATTTAATTTGATAGCAACCCAATCCAATTAAATAGTTTAGTCAGATAATAAAGAAAATGTTCCACAGTTCTGATAGAGTTCTAATTTACCATATAAAAGTATCACGTCTGAATACCGTGAGGCTGCGAGCGAAATGTTTTGATGACAAGTCACTCAGTTTTCTGTGTAAACAAGAATAAGGTAAGGTAATTACGCCTTAAATCGGTAACACAATACATTGTTAGCTGGAATATGGTGATTATAAACAATGGCCTAATTAAGTCGTTCGGCATATGCTCCAGTATTATATTACGAATATTGGGCCAAATTATTTCGTTACGGAGAGAAATTTAGCTTTCGCTTACTGTATTATCATAATAAGTACACGCTGTGTTTTATGTTTTAAAGAGCAATCTGTGTTTCTTTTAGTCCTCCTATAAATCTCTTCTAATTAAATTTGTTGTGGGTTTTAAGAAAATTTGACTCTGTAACTCTCATAATATCATAAGAGATCACTGGAACTTGGTCTACAGGAATTATAAACGTGTGGCGACTTACGTCACTACACAGTACTACACATCCTCAACAGATGGCGCAGCTTTTACGTGACGTCATTAGAAGTCTGAATCACGCAAATGAAGTTTGATAGCGACTTAGCGTATATACAACTTCCCAAGTTCAATCATTGGGGCAGTGGCAGGCCCTGCCAGATACCCGTCTGGTCGGAAGATCTTCCCTTTTCGATAATGCCACTCATGCCACACTGACTCTATAGCTGGTAACGTAATCATTAAGGTCATTATGGGTCATATCGCTATAATTGGTGACCCCGACGTGATTCGAGCCTTCTGAAACTAGAAACCTGATATTTGGCAGAATTAGTTCAACGCACACTTCTCTTCTTTCTAAACACTGTTATTACTCTATACCTAAATTCATGATTACCATTATCAACCCATATATAGTCCCATTGTTCATCTCCTGTATTTTAAAAGCCGACGAAATATTGTATGCTTGTGTGTACATTTAAACAATCAGAATGCCATCATAATTGCTTACACTAAGCGATTCAATAATTATTGGAATTGTCCCCACTCCATGAAGGGGATGCTGTAACTAGCATTCATCGTTTTTAGGTAACGATAATATAATTAAAAGCTTATAGACTAATATAATTAAAAGCGTCATAACGCTTTTAATTATATTAGTCTCTACCCGCGGTTATGCCTGCTTGAAAAATTAATATGACATTATAATATAATCTTACGGGAACGCATTACCGTTATATAAAGTATTCAATATCTTAATTCATGACATGGTCTATTTGCCGTTGAACGGTTTACGCGTGATGAAGTAACACACTTTCATATAAAATACCATTTGTAATATTAATGAGATTTAACACTACTGTTATGTCACGCCGGCATAATTATAGCAACACTCCATTTCTTCCTGTAGATGTTGTGAGCACCAGCTACAGGTTGTACTCTCAGGATCATGGACAACAGTATTATTTTGTTATTCAGTCAAAGTCTACTGTGATCTACTGTAATCCTTCCTTTTTAAGGCGGAGGCTCATGTCTAGCAGTGGACTTACACAGGCTCATGATGATGATAATCAGCCCGCGGTAGTCCGTCCGGAACTTACAAAAGGCTTTATTTTTTATTTGTTAACAAATATAATACCTTCCAGGCAATAACATTCCAATGACTCGGATACAATATTGCGAAGGTCAAAACACCCCCTAACAATAAATAAATCTCACCCCCACAACCCACATCTCATCTCTTGAAATATTCGAACAACGTAAATAGCTGCTATTAAGATAAAAAGCGTGGCGACATCCAAAATTTCATCGCATGGAGCCATAACTCTTAATTGTAATGTAGTTTTATGGTATTACTGCAATGAAAAATCGTTCCAGTGTAATGCAATAGAAGGGTTTTTACTCTAAAAACAATTTAAAGTGAGTTATTTCTGCATGTTGGCAGTAAGTCCGAGCCTTACATGGCGTATAATGGTATAAACACGACAAGCAGCTTTAAGTGTGTAAAATATGGGCCGTGACGTCAGCCAAGCGCTGCGAGACCTAGAGTATTGTGGAGCGCAGGGCACGCCGGACACCGACTCTGCGCCGACGGAACGCCTCTGTCTGTCCTGCACTCAAATACTTTTATGTGCATTTACGCAATATGCATTTTTATGGTAACGTTAAATTATTGTAACGGCCGCAATAATTTAACGGCAATAACGCAACGTTTGGTTTTATTGCGTACTTAAAATGGAGTTATTTGTTGTTAATACATTAAAAGTGCAAGTTTTGTCCCTTGACAAGTGTTTGGTTCAGTGGTAGTGACCCATTTTTATGTGACAATTGGTCCTCGGGTTCGAATCTTGTTAGGGACAGAATTTGTGTGATAATGTTTATACCTGAGTCATGGATATATATACATACACACACACTTACACACACACACACACACACACGCACACACACACACACACACACACACACACACACACACACACACACACA
>WUAW01037808.1:0-17251 GCA_017165845.1 Thaumetopoea pityocampa | reverse complement strand
CATACGTTTTCCATAGACAACCTGGTGACCCTCTTCCCCCGTCGTCCCTCTTACCCCACTTGACCTTAAATGAAAATGGATCAGTTTTTTTTATGTAAGTATCCAATGTTGCCAGTAGAATGAGAAGCAGCGAAATGATAATTTTATCCATATTGGAATTGGTTTGCACAGTAAGAATAGATTCAGATCTATAGGTACCTACACATAAAAATATAACATCTACATATAATATACAACATGTATATGTGAAGTCTTTTTGACGTCTCTGACATCATCTCTGCAGGCTTCTCATTCTTAGTAGCGTCTAATGTCATTTGTACACCAACTGGAAGGCGGGACTCATACGAGTAGTTTTACGTGATTTCAAGACCTGGATCAGATTCTACAAGTATGATGTTAGAACGGGTAACGCATCTAATACCCAACCGCAGTAAGCAGTGATGATGATCAATGCTTATCAGCCAATGAATATCCTCTATTGGACATAGGCTTATCGTAAAAGTGCGCATTTACCCTAATCTCCTACCCTGGCAAGCGTCTTCGATAGTAGTTGTTGGTTGAATCTTAAGATAATCTTGCTGCTTATACTGGTGTATTCAACTAGTTCTCATATCACCCATGGGAAGACATGGCGAAACGCTATAATTATGCTGGCGTTACACAATATGCGTTACGTACCACGAGATTGAGTTACTTTTGAGTGAAATTTATCTTAAAATTTGCCATCAGATCTTCATAATCCAAACGGCTGGCCTAGTCATACTGTCTCTGCTGATCAACGCCACTACCATGAAACGGGTCCTCAAAATCCTAGGTCTGGCAGATATATCGTTAGCCAAGAAAGCCAACATGACCAACTGCGTCAAACGGGTGATTGCAACTCGGGACCGTTGCATTTCCATGCTGAAGATGGATAAGTTTCTGGCTGATGCCAACTGGGATCTGGTTCAGGAAGGTTGGAATCGTTGGATTTATTTTTCATCCTAGAATTAACGCGACTAAGTCAGGATCTATTTTAATTTATTTATTAAAAGTTCATATACAGGTTAGAACCAAAATAATTCAGAATACAATAAAGAAATAATACAGAATCCAATTAAGAGTCCAGTAATCCAAAAACAGTGAGGGTGATTAAACTTGACAAGTAATTAAATTAACAAATGAAAAAGAAAAAAGAAAAATTATGTAATACTATCCAAATACCAAGATGAGATTGAAGGTTGCTAAACAAGTAAACATAGCTAAGACGATAAAGCTTCCTTAATCTTGGACTTAATATCCCGTTTATATTTAGAGTACAGCGATCCAAAGATGTCAAGATCGACTTTGTGTGTAGAAGTAGTTAGCCTCATAGTAGTTAGTCACAACAGGATTGTGGTATATTATTTTTATAGATCTTGAATGAAAAATGTTTGGATTCGCGTAAGATGCCTCGTGTTAATATTAATTGTAGAAACTAGCAGATGAATTATTTTGAGTGCAAATGGATCTATTGTTATTACAAGGGTTATGGTTGCTGGCAAGGTCTCATAGCCTACAGCTATCTGATATCATCTCCCTGATCCCTACAGCTACAAAAACGTACCAGACACCAGTCGTTACATAGTTGTATGTGCCTACCGAAATATGGAGATCAAGCTTAAACTAGATGTTAGAACGTGTGAGCCTAGAGCAGGAGTTACTAAACTATTTCGCTGCGCCACTCTTGTCGGTTTAAATAATTTTGTGGCACCTTTCATCATCATCATCATTAGTCCGTGAGAGTCCACTGCTGGAGATGAGCCTCTTTAAAAATGAGGAATATGCCACAATCTTCACGCTTAGCAGGCGTCTTGGGGGTCGCAGTAGATTTTGATTAAATAACTGGATAACGCCCGTTATCCTTGTATATCCCTTAGTTGGTTCTCAAGGCACCCACGTGAAGAGATAGAGTTACGCTATTATTATGTATGCAGCATATGTGGCACCTTTATAAGACTAAAATAGTTCGCGCTTCAGCTACCTCCAAAAGCGGTTTGAATAGAGATATACATAGATAGAGTGTATCTTTTTTTATAGAAGTAACATTGCAATATCAATTCCATAGACAAAGGGAAGACAATGTTGCAATATAAAAAAAAGGATTCTACCGCTAATTACTATATTTTAGTGAAAGTTACATATTATGGCTTTGGTATCCAGTTTAGGAACCATCAGCCTAGAGGATCGTTGACGCAACAAGTGGGTCTGCGGCCTATGTCCCCGCGAGCACCTCAAGATGGTAGAATAGCGAGTCTTGTGTTCCCCCGAGGAGATTCCGTAGACCTTATATGTGTCAACCGCGGATGACTGCTGACGTGATTCCCGCGCTCGGGCGCAAGGGCCAAGGCGGACGCCGCACAGTTTTTAGTGGGTGCAATCCTCACATAACCGTCGTGCTGTGCCCTCAGCGTGACGGTATGGGTCAGCCATTTTCTGTGCGTAAAAAAAAAGACTTTATATGTGTCGACTTAAACCACCGTAGAGTTCTTATATTGGTTGTTATGTGTTAGTACATATCTGTGCTAATACTGTACCTTAACACTTTGTGATACGGAGTGTGACATTAATATATTTAATTAATAAAACTCTCTAAAAATAAATTATATACACTATGTATACGTATATCTATATTAATATTATAAAGAGGTGAAATTTGTTTGCTTGTAGGTTTGTATGTAGGGGGGTAACCTCCAGAAATAATGATCCAATCCTAAAAAAATATTTCTAGATTTATTATTTATTCTATTCTAAAAGGGACGTTATTCCAGAGTGCTATAGACTATAAATTAAATTTATATCATACATATCAGCCGAGCTATCATAACGTTTGTCTAGCAACTGGGAAAGCAATGCGATTATGAAGAAATTATTGCGCACACCCATTAGTGTTTTCGAGTAGATATGAAATAGGAAGTCCACGTGAGCGGAGTAGCGGACAACAGCTCAGCCATTTTCTGTTATATAAAATTAATAGCTAAATAAATATAATAATATTAATAGATTTAATAATAGATTTTATTAATAGATAAAATTAATAGATTTTATCCGCGGCTCCTCTTGCGCCGATGCCCTTAAATACAAGTCAGAAACTTAAAAAAAAAATACAATTTTTTGTTCTTCGGGAACGGTTTTTATGCGGGATAAAAGGTACCTTGTATTATTCTCTTTATCCCTGACAACGTGTGTACAAAATTTCATGAGGATCGATTTAGTAGTTAAGGCGTGAAAGGGTAAGAAACTAATAAATTTTACGAATTAATTTTTGCACTTATACCTATACATACATACACTCATGCCAATATCCCATAAGGCTAGGCAGAGACCACAGTATATACTACATACATACAGTCACGCCTCATTCCCATTGGGGTAAGCAGAGACCACTTCTTTCCACCTGCTACGATCGTCCAATAGAGCAAAGTGAATATCCGCAGCCCACAGTTCGCCCCCGTGGGCAACGAGACGTGTCGGGTGGCGAATCACGACGCCGCCATTTTATGAGGTTCAAAAGTGATTCAGAAGTTCCTCATTGCGTACCCACGGCTTGGTGGAGAGGAAAGGAAAAAGGATGAGGTAGGAATACACCTTGTATTGAACAAGGAATATGGAATTTAAGAAAAGGATTATAGGGTATAGGATACTACTATATCGGAAAGAGTAGGAAGAGACAGTAGTGGCTCGGGGGCCCGGGGTCACTTACCCGTATACTTAAGTCTATTTGCCGGACAGACTAACAGACTAAAGTATCCCCTGACCTACACTTATACCTATAATATTAGTTAAATTAGGATATATACGTACTATTTATTTATATAGATTACACTCAGGTCTTTTTTAAATCACTCCATTACCGTCGGAAATTCAAGATACATTTTATGGGTTTTCCAAAAAGCAGGAATTTTGGATCCATCATCACCAACCCCGAGAAATCCGCTGTTGAACATAGGCCTCCAACTTAAAAAGGAGGGATTTGGATTCATCATCCCCAGTCCATATCGTCCCCACTACAGGGGCACGGACCTCCCCTGGTCAGGAGGGGGATGAGGTCGTAGTCTACCGCGCTGGCCCAGTGCGGGTTGGTAAACTTCACACACCCATGCGGGCATGGGTTTCCTCACGAAGTTTTCCTTCTCCGTTAAGTACATCGGTGTCTAAAATGTAGACCGTACATGAATTACAAATAATAACTCAGTGGTAGGGGACCGGGATTAGAACCCACGACCCTTCGATCGTAAGCCGTATCTAAAACCACTACACCACTAATGTACAATAAAATGTACAATACACAATGTACAATATTTGGATTAGATCAGTTCGATTAATTATAAGGGTGCGTTATATCAGCATTGATTTTGAGATGTTGTTTATTAAGGCACCACGATAAAGCATCCTTACCAGCTACAGATGTCCGGCCGGGACGAGGACAGCGACGACGAGACGTACATGGGGTACCGGTACACGACCTGTCCGGACTGCGAGCGGGAGATCCCCAATGAGCCCACTAAGAAGGAGTTTGCTGAGATGACTAGGTATATATGTTTTATGTTATAATAGCTTTTGCCCGCGGCTCTGCCCGCGTCAATGTCGGTTCTCCGCTACATGAGAAATCACTACATAATCATAGATTTATATAAAAAGCCCTAGAACCACTTTTACTTGATCTCTCGTACCTTAACGGCGGCTACTAAAATAGGGATCAAGTTGTATCTTCAATTCTACTGGACCGATTTTGATAAAACACACCGCAGTATTTAAGTCGGAATAGTACCTTTAAGATTGTAATAGTTTAATAAAATCTACCCACTGGTTTTTGCGTGCAGCCCCAACAAACAAACAAACATCGACAGATTTGGTTTCAGAAGCCTTTAATTAGTCGAGCTGAGTAGTAGGTTCTTAAAAATCTTGATTTTTGAAAATTTGACATTTAACAATTTTATATTAGTATAGATAGATAGATAAGGTATTATAGTAGCCAGCGAAGCTTACGGAGAGGATCATGTATAAAGCTTGTAACCTTGCTCGAACGGGCAGTCTCTGCCCAGCCCCGCGCGAAGTATTCAAATGGAGAAAAGTTATAAATAGTTCTTTAGCGATCTTTAAAAAAAAAGAAGAAAGTATGATAAAAGAACATATGATGTGTATTATAGAATTAATTAATCGCACTTCACTCGCATAATCGACTTTTCGCAATTTTTTTTAACATATTTACATAAAGTTTTTCAAAATTTTATGACGAAGATATGGTTCTGCATATGGAGTAGAGTAATGTTTGATGGGTGATTTTTTTCAAGTTTTCCCTTTAAAGGGAAGGCAAAAGTATCTAAGCCCATAGAGCCTTGTCTGTCGTAGTTATATTATTTTCATAAGTCAACAAGTTTGACATCAATCTCACGATTATCACATTGATTGCAGCTTTGCGTAGTTTTTAAAAAATAAACAAACAAATAGATAAACGCAGATTTGTTTTATACCATTTAGAGATGATTTATACAGAATTTATTGACATTAGTTTTTCAATGTACACATTTGCATCATGAAGCGCTTTATGTATTTTTTTGGATGGAATGGTCTTGCTCAGCTAAATTCTATCAGCCAAATCTACAGGAAAGAATTAGTCGGCTCATGCTGAACTAATTAAACTGCGGGTTTTTTTATTTTAATTTCGTTTATCTAATTTTCCTGTTTTTATAATTCACCATCATCATCATCATTTCAGCCCATAGCTGTCCACTGCTGAACATAGGCCTCTCCAATCGAATTCCAACGCAACATATACCGGTCCATAGCCACCTGCATCCAGCGAGACGCAGCGATCCTTACCAGGTCGTCGGTCCATCTCGTAGGTGGCCGTCTCACACTGCGCTTGCTAGTGCGTGGTCTCCATTCAAGGACTATAATAATAACTACTAGTTTTTATAATTATTTGTATATAATATTGACTGTACAGATGTTCAGGAAGGTTTCAGAGTTGATAAAAGTGCGCACGGGCGGAGTACGGCTAACGTACGGATAACGCTGTTGTACATTATTGAATAACAGGATAACGCTGTTGTACATTATTGACTAACAGGATAACGCTGTTGCACATTATTGACTAACAGGATAACGCTGTTGTACATTATTGACTAACAGGATAACGCTGTTGTACATTATTGACTAACAGGATAACGCTGTTGTACATTATTGACTAACAGGATAACGCTGTTGTACATTATCCTGGTACATTAACTGGTTCTCGGAGCACCCACGGAGACAGTTGCAGTGACGATATTGTGCTGCCACAACACAGCTGGTACAATAATAATAGATCATTTACAGAGAAGCCAACCAACGCGTACTGAAAGCATTGAAGATATCTTACTGGAGACAGTACGAGCATGGAAAAATCAGCAAGGACGGCGTCAGGATCCTCGTGCAGGCTGTGGAAGTGGCCGCCGATTCTGATGATGGGAGAATCAATTTAGAACAACTTGACAGTTTATGGCGGCCTAAGGTAATGTTAAACTGAGAGCGCCGAAATTGTAGCTAAGGCCATTCGCACACGGGGCGACTAGCGTTTGACACGTATGTCTTACACGGCGCTCGTGAGTCGCCGTCATACAATGTCGCTCGAATTCGCGCACGGCGCGACGAGTCGACGACGCGTCCGACGTCAGTCGCACGCTACCGTCTATACTGATCGCACGCTACGCGACATCGTCTCCTCGAAGAGTGCGCACTTGATGGGTGTGAACGCGTAGCGCCGTGTGCGGACACCCAACTATTAGAGTAGTACACCAGTATAGATTGCACCGCAGTCGCGTACGGGTATCGAACCCGAGTCGCCCCGTGTGCGAATGGTCTAACTCGTTTTGGCGTTAAAAGATAGGGGGAGACGAAATTTAGTTAAATTCTGTTATCGCAGAATCACCATCATTATGACAAATCCCTTCCTTTTAAGTAGGAGGCTTATGTCCAACAGTGGGCTTATGTTACGATTAGGGCTCGTTGGTTACGAAGCTGTGCCCGACGGTACATTTACATTCTGGGCACTGTCACACATACTGATCTAGTGCCAATCTATTATAGGATTCCCTGTGCCTTGGGTACTAGACAACGGTGTATTTATTTATATAGTTTATCTAAACATCCATAACTCGAGTACAAATATTCGTGGTCATCACACAAAATTTGCCCCTACTGGAATTCGAACCTGGAACTCATTGGAACAGGAGGCATTGTCATAGCCACTGTGCCAGTCAGTCGTGTGTGTGTGTGTGTGTGTGTGTGTGTGTGTGTGTGTGTGTGTGTGTGTGTGTGTGCGCGCGCGTGCGTGCGTGTATGCGTGCGTGCGTGCGTGCGTGTGCGCGCGCGCGCGTATGTGTTTGTGTGTGTGAGTGTGTGTGCGCGCGCGTGCGTGCGTACGTGCGTGCGTGTGTATATACTAGCTGTTACGCACGGCTTCACTCGCGTTGATGTCCTTAAATACATGTCATGGCCGTTGAAAATAGAATTTTCTCCATGCCTCGGGAACAGTTTTTATTCAGGATAAAAGGTACCAGCACTAATGTACTTATCTGTACCCCTGACAATGTGTGTACCAAATTTCACGACGAACGATTGAGCAGTTAGTGTGAAAGCGTAACAAACAAACAAACTCACTTTCGCATTTATAATATTAGGATTATATACAATTTTATAATAGTATAGATTATCTATCTATACTATTATAAACTATATATATATATATATCTATAGTATATCTATAGTATTGTAAATGTCAAATTTTGTAAATCAAAGAATTTAAAAAAAAATCTCGACTAATTAAGGGCTTCTGAAACCGAGTCCGTCGATGTTTGTTTGTTTGTTCGGGCTTCACGCGTACCAGCAGGCAGATTTTGGTTAAACTATTACAGTCTAAAGGCATTATTCCGGCTTAAAAATGCGGTTTCTTTCATCAAAATTGGTCCAGTAGAATTGAAGATATATCCCTTCCCTATACCCTTAAGGTACGAGAGCTGAAGTAAAGGTGGTTATCAGACATTTTATAAAAATCTATATGATGGTCTCGGGATTTCCCATGTTGCGGAAAACCGACATTCAGGCGGGCGGAGCCGCGGGCAAAAGCTATTATTGTATATTATTATAATACGTTGGTGGTATAATGGTGCCAGACACGGCTTGCGATCGAAAGGTCGTAGGTTCGATCCCAGTCCTGTACCGCTTTATTTCTAATTCATGTACGATCTACATCAGTGGTCCTTAAACTTTTTGTCTTGTAGACCACTTGTGTAATGTTTTTCACTTTTGGGTAGACCACCAAAGTGTAGTTAATATGAATTTTTTGTAAATTTATTCACTTCAAATGTGTTTTTGACAGTTGGCGTGGACCCCTTGCACGCCATCGTCGACCCCTGGGGGTCTAATAGACCATATTGGGTATCAACGGTCTGCATTGTAGACACCAATATATTTTATGGAGAAGGAGAACTTCGTGAGGAAATCTACATGCCCGCATGGGTGTGCGAAGTCTACCAACCAGCACTAGGCCAGCGCGGTAGACTACGGCATAACACCCCACACCCCCTCCTAATCAGGGGAAGTCCATGACCCTCTAGTAGGGGCGAATATAGAGTGGGAATGATGCTAGTAATATTGTATATTAACTTTTAAGGCTTATGCCGTTTGGATCCGACGTAAACTGGTCGATATGATGGTGCCCGAGGCCGCGAACGCGCAGGTGCCCAGGCGGAAGTGGCGGCAGCACTGCTACCGGCTCGTCTCCAGCGTGTGGTTCGACGGCTTCATATACGCGGCGATACTGTGCAACACGCCGGTCATATTATGCGAGGTGGCGCTGCCTACGCCGGTCACCCAAAAAGTCATATTAGCGATAAAATGTCTCAATGTGTGAGTATCTATCTACACATGAAAAAATTAATTAAAACATACATAAATTTTGACTGCACAGATAGCGCAGTGGTTTAAGTGGCCGCTTTTCACTGCGCTGTCGAGTGTTATAGGTTCGATTATTATTCGATTATAATAATAATAAGTTCGATTATTGTTAGTGTTATAGGTTCGATCCCCACACGGGACAATAACTTTGTGTAATCCACAAATCGTTGTTCCGAGTCTGGGTGTTCTGTGTTCCCGTTATTTGAAAGTTTGTAAAGTCCCCGCGACACAGGAATTTAATCCTAATGCGGGAGGTGCCTTTGAAAAAAAAAATTAAAACATACATATATAAAAATATTAATTTTTATATATAATACATTTAATATATAAAAATTAAACGTTTTTTAAGATATACAGAAAGTTGAAAAATTAATTTTCTTTTAATGATTATGGTTGACAATGTTTACGAACGCAGTCGGAGGCATCAATTATTCAAAATACGTTGTATCACGAATGACTATGTTTCTTGTTGGTGATATGGATAAAGCAAGAAAATACATAGTGGGAGAAGTTCGAATATCTGACTGCGTTTGTAAACACTGACAACCATGGTTGAATATAACCAAGATAGAAACAAGATCCAAACTTTTTCTGCTTAATCATGATTAAGCAGAAAAAGTTTGGATCTTGTTTCTATCTTTTCAGTTCATTTATTAAGTTTGAAAATTTTAAGTTTAACAATTTTTCACGTAGTCGGGTTTGTTTTTTTTTAATAATGTTTTTTTAGTATTAACGTCAAAATTAAAAAAAATAAACGCGATTTCGGCACATACGGACTAAAGATACGCAAAAACGCAACATTTTTTTTAACTGTTTCATGAACGCCACCATGTGATACTTTAGTAGAAAATATTTATTAGCATTTCTTATTCCAAATTACATTTAAATATAAGTTGTATATATTTTAAGCAAAGTATAAAACCGTTTATTTTGTAACCCACTCGATATATAATTTGGCGCTAAAAATCGGCCAGTTTAATTTTTTATAATTTTAATATATCCAGTGTTACTGTCACAATAAAGACTAATCTAACTACACCTATCAAGCTGAAATTCATTTAGCCATTTAGGCTTCAGAGCATTCCAAAGAAAAACATAATCGTCCTTCTGACGCAGTCGGGTAATAAATAACGGAGCGGGTCGGAGCGAGACGGAGCGGGTTGGAGCGAGACGGAGCGGGTTGGAGTGGGATGAAGCGGGCCGGAGCGGGTTAGAGTGAGACAGAGCGGGTCGGAGTGGGATGAAGTGGGCCGGAGCCGGCCGGAGCGGGCCAAAGTGGGCCGGAGCAGACCGGACTGTTGTCTGCTCAAAAAAACTAATTGGCTAAGAGATGTCGATTACATTCTAGTAAATCTGTTGCTCTAAAAGAAAGTTCATTTTCATACTAAAAAAATGTTAGTTGTGACAGACTCCACTCCAGGAGTAGGATTCAGTGCTTCTCTTGAGCGCGCCTCGGAGGAAGCTGAACGTGGACTTTCTAAGACGCCACTGAAATTTCTCCAGATCTACATGTCAGTTCCTCAGACTATTAACATTTCGGGGCAGCTCCAAGCGTCCCTTCCCCAGCTTTTGGGGACGTGTCTTTTAACGCGAATATTAAAGTAACTGCTATCTACAAGTACTAATTCAGAAAATTTTTCGACATTGCAGTGTCTTCTACACAATATATGTGCTTGAGATGATCATCAAAATGCTGGCCCTGGGCTTTTGTGGTTACTTTAAATCCCATTGGAACAAGCTCGATTTCTTCATCATTGCTATGGCTACCGGAGGTTAGTGAAGGCTTATGATCATCGTAATCAGCTCGTGGAAGTCCACTCCAGTGGACGTGGGCATCCATCTTAAAAAGGAGGGGTTTCCCATAATTTCTGTTGGGCAAACGTCTTGGAGATCGCAATAGAATTTGATTGAATAACAGGATAAAACTGCTGCTCAATATCCTGGTACATCCCTTAGCTGGATTTCACAGCATCTAAGGGAAAAAATGAAGTGAATTATACCAGCGTCACACAGCCACAGATTTTGTGATATTTGATCGTAACTCGGTAGGACTCCCACAAAGTTATGGGAGGATAGAGTTAGTAGTTAATGAAAGCAGGTTAGTTTTCATGGGTTTTATTGGATGAAACATCAGCCAATATGCGACCTTTCATTTTACTTTTGTCCTTAATCTGCATTTTGCAGCATATGCACCTTGTTTTTTTACTGCTAGGACAGTTAGCAGTGAAGAAGCCTCGTCCTCTACTTGTGAATAGCTTGTAGTTTTCAAATCCGGATTAAGGAGTATAATATTATTGGATCGCTTTTCCTTGGTTTGATTATCCGATTATATTCATGTCACCATTTAAACTTTTCAGATCTAGTACTGGATGTAATAGATGCCTTTACTCCGTGGGATAAATGGAATAATGTCAACTCCAGCATCATCACAGCCACTAAGCTGCTGAGGATGTTGCGTTTTCTGAGACTCTGCAAGTTGGCCAGGTACTTTAACCAGTTCGCTATCAACCGTTACATTTTATGTGACACAGCAGTTTCTTACCATAGCCCGACGTCACATATATGTGACAGACGTTTCTAGTCAACTTACTAAGGCATGTTTAAACATATTGTGTATTGGGCAATACTGTTATGTTTTGAAACGGTAAAATATTTATATTTGTCTCAGTTTGAGAGAATGTTTATTTTGTTTTTTTTTAGATTGTTCTAAATACGCATGCGTTAAATTTATTCCAATTGGTTTCATATAATCATGAAAAGTCTTGGGCTGTTGTGGCTGTTTTCTCCGAGAGACTCTGATAGCGAACGGGTTAATTCAGCAAACAACATTATTAAAAAAAAATTGAGCTCATATTCCTATACATTAAAATAGAGATTTAAACTTTGTAAGTTCGTTCTTGTACTTAGTTTAATTAATCTTAGTTCGGCCTATAATATGGCTAAACCATCACAGTCGTCCCTATTCCTTCGAGATAAATGCGTGTACCTAACTCATTCATCTCATTTTTAATTGCTTTGACGCGAAGTTCCCGGCCGTTTGGCCTTTTTTTTCTCACAGGGGAAAAGCATAAGGAAAATTCCCAATCATCTCTGAGGAAAAACTAGGATATTTGGGAACGCACGCTATTAAAGACCCCCTTGGTTGCCTCTTCGTAATTCAGAGGGAATCGGAGGTTTCTTAGTTAAACTTCATCGGTGCCTCTCATGGTTTTTGCTATCTTAAGCTCTTCTCAGGGAGCTTCCCCTCTAACATCGCGATGCTTACGGCGATATAAAAAGCCACTCATGCCGTCGTCCTGCTCAAGTTCGCTGATTTCGTAGATACGTCTAAAAGACCCACAATTTAGATAGCTGCGATTCCGAAAATAATCCTTTTTTAGCTCTGGTCACAAGGGCTGGAGGGCTTCGACGTGACAAAGACGATGCCTACACTGACGATCGGAATAGATTATTTCGTGATCCCGCTTGGCGAACTGCTTAGTGCTCACGTAATGGAAGCCATTACCCTCAAAGGTTCATCCCCAGAGAGCATAACCGACACTATTCTGATCAAAGAGAGATTCGATCCGATCTGTTGTATTAGGATTCGTTGCTCATCCACCCGTGTGGCGCCAACATAATAATAGCGTCACTCTATATTATATTCCCGTGAGTGCTATGAGAACTAGCTAAGGGAACCAAGATAATGGGCAGTAGCATTATCCAGTTATTTATTCAAAATCTACTGCGGTTTCCAAAATGTCTGCCAAGCGGGGAGATTATGGCACACCCCTTCTTTTTAAGGAGGAAGCTCATGTCCAACTTCCACGGTCTGATGATGATGGTGCTCATCCACCTATGCGGGAAGGAACTTCAACGTATGTTGAGCAGAATCTTGAACCGCCACTGCAATAATGGCAATTGTCTGTGGGCGTTTTTCCTAGGCACATTACCACTTGTTGCTATGAAGTAAAATCGATTTGATAATGTTTTTCAACTTTAAAAGTATCCCGTAAACTCCAAGTAATCTTTCACCATTTTTGGGCAAACCACGCGAAATATACAATACCTTAAAAAACGGTTCTTTTTCCGCTTTGCCGAAACTAAACTATTTGTCTTTAGGAAATAACAACTTTGAATCTTTGTTCTTAGAGTATCGGTACCAAAAATAATGGCTTACATAGATCGTATGATCGACACGCAACTAGCCTTTGGTTACGACGTTGGAAAGGTAAGCCAAACACTGAATTATATAATGTACACTGAATTATATAATATACACTGAATTGTATAATATACACTGAATTATATGATATGCACTGAATTATATAATATACACTGAATTGTATAATATACACTGAATTATATGATATGCACTGAATTATATAATATATACTGAATTATATATAATTATTTCGATCGAGACTCCTGCCGCGTTAATGTCGGTTTTTCCTCTAAATGAAAAATCCCAAAATAACTATAGATTTAAAAATAGTCCAAACTCATTTTTATTTGAGTTCTCGTACCATAATGGCGACTACTGAAACAAAGGTCATGCTGCATCGTCAATTCTACTTGACCAATTTTGATGAAACATACTGAAATATTAAGTTGGAATAGTAACTTTAAAACTGAAATAGTTTGACTAAAATCTAATGGCTGGTTTTGGCGTGAAGCTTGAACAAACAGATAAAGAGACGTAAAGAAAACAAAGGAAAGTTTCGATTTCAAAAGCCCTTAATTAGTCGATCTGAGTTAATTTTTTTTTAACAATGACGTGTAACAATTTTATAATAGTATAAAATAGTAAATAATATACAAGTTATAAGTTATACAAGTTGTATTAAGTTATACAAGTTATCTTTTTAGATTAGAATATTTATTTATTTCATGCAGATAATTTATGAATTGTGTATAAGAATTAAGTTTATGGCCATATAGGTAGAGATGACATTTTGGAAAATTTCTAACTCCCAATTTAGATACCTGTGACTTGGAAATTTTAACCTTTTTAGTTTTGGCTGCGAAGTCCGACTTATAAGTATAAAAGTTTAAACAGTAAAATTTTGTTTTACTTTGCAGGGATTTGTGACTGGAGCCCAAGAGGTGTGCACTTTGTTGCCGCAGCTGGTAGACGATAAACAAATACAGGCCACACTGACAGCCAAATTGGATATTGACAGGTAAGTCAGAGATACGCCTTCTGCTCCACCTCAGGATGATCGCGAACTGTTCAGGGTCAGGGTCTGTTGTGGCGAATTTAGATTACCGACTGCCTTCTGATGACTTCATAACCCCCAACTCCTGCTACAATCGGTGACATTATTTAAGCGCTTCGCAAACGGCATAATTAAGTCATAGAACAGTTCATATTAACAAACTCGATAGGTTTCAGCATGCTGTGTTACCGGCAAGGCATCAGAGCTGGTAAGTACAAGCTCTCTTACAAAGAGTTGCTGCAGAAATTTATCTTACCAAGTCTGTTACTGGGGCGATAACACATTGACTTCTTATCTTCTTCTTCGTCTTTTCGGCGTTATTAATCCCGATTTCCATTGCAAGAGTCCACCTTCAGTTCATTTCTTCAGTTAATAGTACATTGGTAGTCTAGTCGTCTCAGACACGGCTCGCGATCCAAAGGTTGTAAGTTCAATTTCGGTCCCGTACCATTGAGTTATTTTCTAATTCGTGTACGGTCTACATTATAGACACCAATGTACTTAACGGAGAAGAAAAACTTTGTGATGAAACCTGCATGCCTACATGGGTGAGTGAAGTCTATCAATCCACACTAGGCCAGCGTGGTAGACTAGGCCCTAATCCCCCACCTGATTACGGAAGGTCCGTGCCTCTGTAGTAGGGACGAAAGTGGACTGGAGATAATTAATGTATTATATTTTACTTTTATTGTATTAGTCTATTTTGTATATTAAATTTATGTATTTGTATATAACATCTATCTATGATATTAATGTACAATATAAGTTTTGAGTAAGTTTATGATTCATACCCCTTTATTTTAATTCAGTTACTTCACCTACCTTATGTAATGTCAGCACTATTTAATGGTCGACTGGTAGAAAATACCTTCGACCAAAGGCCCCCAAACTTTTCTGTCTCGTGGACCCCTCGCTATGTTTTTCGGTTTAGGGGAGCCCACCTGCCCCTCGCTTAGCTAATGTTTAATTTTTGCAAATTCGTCAACTTCAAATGTGTCAACTGCAGTGAAGTCATCCTCGACCCCTGGGGGTCGATATAGACCACTTTGGGTATTAATTTTGGCACTTTAGGTATTGGTCTTAGACATTGCGATCCACCCGTTAGTGTATGAACTGTAAGTAAATAAACTAAGTTATAAAATGTATGAAGATCATCCTCGATATCGTTGAATTTATCCTCAGGCTAGCCGTGACTCGTCAGCTAGGGTTACTGCAACGGGACAGACCCTGGACTGCCATCACGGTGAAGACCAGACAGGCAACCACTTCGACACTAAACATAATGTTATTGGACGCTATGCAACTAAAAGAGGAAGGTCAGAATACTATTGTTAATTAGTCATATCAGCCAACAGACGTCCACTGCTGGACATAAGTCGCTAATTATTAGCACACCGAGCAGTTATGAGCGGCCTGGATCCACCGATTGCCGGCGAGCTCAATTCATCGTCATCATCAATAACTCGCGGAAGTCCAAGGCTGGAGATGAGTTTCTTCCTTAAAAACGAGGGTTTTGCCATATTCTCCGCGCTTGGCAGACCTCTTGGAGATCGCAGTACATTTAGATTGAGTAACAGGATAATGCTCAGTCTGGTTCTTACAGCAACCAGGGGGAAATATAGAGTGATGCTTTTATCATGTAATGAGTCACGTCAACCTAATGACGTCACATATCATTGTATGTACAATGTCGCGATGACGATCTATTTACTGATATATGACAAGATCCATTAAATTATGCACGTTTACAATCACGTGATCGAATAAAGAAATACACGTATTTTATTTGTCATCATCATCATCATCATTTCAGCCCGTAGTTGTCCACTACTGAACATAGGCCTCTCCAATCGAATTTCAGCGCGACCGGTCCGTAGCCACCAGTATCCAGCGAGACCCAGCGATCCTCACCAGGTCGTCGGTCCATCTCGCAGGTGGCCGTCCCGCACTGCGCTTGCTAGGACGTGGTCTCCATTCAAGGATCTTTTTGCCCTTTTTGCTATTTTATTTGTAGTTTACAGAATTGTACATTATTTTTTAGTTTTTTTTTTAATAAATATTTTTCTTTAAAATTCTTTTAGTATTACATTTTTCTATCACAAGACATATATAGTACAGTAAAATTCCCAATTCGGACTGTCCACGCTTGGGACAAAGACCGGGCCATACCTGTACCACACTGGTCCGTTGTTAGTCACGTACTTCACACATATTTGCGAGTAAGCAAGTTTCATCAGAAAGTTTTCCTTCTTCACCGAGGACACGGTGTCACCAGTAGTTGTGGCACTTCCTTCTGAAAAAAAAAAACAGAAGATGCACTCCACGAAGAAATTTAAATAAATAGCGACTCTGGGTACGACACAACAAAGCGCATTTTAGTTCGCACACAGCGCTGTGTCTTAACATTTTTATTAATATGCGATGTATCTCGCCCTGTACTTTCAGGGTAATATGAATCGTATCTCTACGTGTTAGAGTTTATTTCTTTGGCCGTTTCTGACTCGCTCGTTTCTTTCTCGCCCAGTAAGGCCAAGTCCGACGCGTGTGTACACATACACCATGTTAGGCCAGACCGAATGGGTCGCACGGCGTAGGTGTATATTTTTGTGTCTAGAGCGCGGAGTGCGCCCTTTTTGGTAGTGGTATAAACGGTTTGGTATTCACAACGCTCTTAAACGTTGTGCTTATGTTTTTAATAATTTTAACGAATGTACATTAAATGTTTGAACTAGACACCTATTTTGTTACGTCCGAACAATAAATCAAAGCAAACTGCAATTTCAAAGTATCACGATAGCGCTGCGACGACAAGTGATCTCGTTAGTCTCACTGACACTACGCCGTTCATTCACGAGTGAACTACTGTCGGGCGGGTCGCGAGCGTGGAGCGGTGTCCTTGCTGGCCGGACGACATTTCGTTAATCTTTTCGATCAGTGAGGAGCCAATGACAGGACTATTAAAATAAATGCATCTAAGTGGTATGTTACACCATTTTAAAAAATAAAATAATAAAATAAAATAATATGTTAACGCCAAAAACATATTATTTTATTTTATTCTCATTGGTACATATCCACATCATCCTACCCTCCTT
>WUAW01037805.1:0-12491 GCA_017165845.1 Thaumetopoea pityocampa | reverse complement strand
AGGCTTTTTTTATATAAAACTATGATTGTGTCGAAATTTCTCATATAGCGACAACCAACACTCACGCTACCTGAGCCGCAGGCAAAAGATAGTTTAGTAAATCTATATAATTAATTTTTATTGTAAACATAAAATTCATTACCAAAAATAAAATATTACCAAATTCTTTATCAGGCTGAATATCATTATCGGTGACACTTANAGGCTTTTTTTATATAAAACTATGATTGTGTCGAAATTTCTCATATAGCGACAACCAACACTCACGCTACCGGAGCCGCAGGCAAAAGATAGTTTAGTAAATCTATATAATTAATTTTTATTGTAAACATAAAATTCATTACCAAAAATAAAATATTACCAAATTCTTTATCAGGCTGAATATCATTATCGGTGACACTTGTTTTAAGTAAACTCTTAACGTTTTATTGTACATCGCGAGAGAATGTATACAAACCACTACAGACTGAAACATTTGAAGACTATTATTGATTCAGATACGTGGTTCTCAAAGTTTTGTAAAGGAGACATCAAATTTTGTAATAAATTTTCCATGATTTTTATAATTTTTGTAATCTAGCGCACAACGCCTAACTTACCAGAAGTACAATACAAGTAAGTATTAATTATTATTATAAAATAACTTATTTTTTATAGAAAAAAAAATTTCAGAATTAACGGCGACATTTTTTTTCTCATAGAAGTAAATTAGGTTGTTTTTTCAAAACAATGCTGTGTACCCGTATAATATTATAAAAAAATTACTACTGCGGTGTCAGGTCTCTGTCACAGTGATATTATTAAAACAATGAAGATTGAGTGATTTAAAACAATGAAGAGCATCTCAAAAGTGAAAAAAATTAAGTTCTTAATCAAACCTTTACAACTTACGTCTATTAAAAATCACTACTGCTCACAGTCGAATTATAGAGGTTTTTTGACAACGTTATTTCTTTGATAATTTCTTTAGTGAACATCCTTTGGTGTGTGAGAAACCGATGGATTAACTATACAAAAATAAAATAAATTCAATATTTATTTTCACATAGCACGACAGTATATAATATGTACATATGTAGCCGATCGTGCGAATATCACGTTCCATAAACATTATAGTGAGCAAACATGATCGAATTGGTTGAAGCACCTGCCTATTTGTTTGTTTACCCACTTTTGTGTTTACATTCAACCGCCGTTTGATCTTGGCTTTGATTCCGCCTGTGTGGTGACTATAGCTAGATATAACTCTTGAATATTGCCTTATTCTTTTATAAAAAAAAATGGGCCGCTTTTGAAAACATATGAATCATTTGTATCAAATTGTATCAAAGTGATTCTGAATTATTATTATTCTACTGTAGGGGGTGCGGCTGGGGATCCCTTTTCTAATTGTTATTTTGTGACATATATATAAAAATGAAATGTCACCCATCCATACAAAAATACGAAAATCAGCTGTTTAGATTACAACCGTCGCATTACAAAAAACGTGTGCGCACAACACGTATTCATAATATATTTGGGATCCTTAAGCAGGTGAACCTTTCAAAAGGGCCGAGGGCCTGCATTAAATATTTTATTAATATTTTGGAAATCTCAGATGCAATTTGACGTTTTAACAATTGGTCTTATATATGTAAGTACTTGTATTGTATTTATCTATATAAATATGTATATCGTTGTATAGTACCCAAAATAAAGGGAAACCTAATTTGGGACTAGATCAATGTGTATGAAAGTGTGCAGAATATTATTATTATCGTTATTCTATGTTCTCGGAAATCCGTAACGTATTCAGCTTCTTGCGTACGTTACGTTTCATTTTCTGACGAGGAAATCATTCGGAACAAAAGTCAATATATTTCTGTGTGCCTCACGGTTAAACATAGTCTCGCCCACGTTGCTCACAAGTCGACCAGCCGCCGCCCGATTGCCCAGTCAAATCTTCCTTCTCGCCGCTTCTACACGCACCAGGTCAGTATATTTTGATTATAATACTTGCATTGCAAATAGCGAAAGATTTGTGAAAATAACATTTAACAGCTGTGCGACATTATTAAAGCCAAACTAGTATTTCTCCCATTCACAATATTAATGATTTCTTCGATTCTACATCTCTAAATTTAATCTAATATCGTTTACCGGTAAAGTGTGTTCGAATTCTTACGTATGTTTATTTTTAACTATGCCGTAAAACATTCAGCCAGTGCATATTACAATACGTCGTACTCGAACAAAACCGGGTTTTAGGTACTATAAATATCCCCGTATCGAATGTTTGCGAATTCTATTTTAAATTTGTTCAACGCAAGCGCATCATTCGAGGAGAATTTTGACTTGATACGACTTACTAATAAATCGAACTTCAAATTTATGTCAGAAAAGAGTACTATTAGTTCAACGTTCACAAAAAATCGTGCACAGTGAAGTAAACAGTGTTTTATATTGATGTATCTAAAAATCTTATTAGATTTTTTTTTATCAATAACGTGCCAAGAAACCAATGTCACAAACGTAGTTAACTGCGCAAGATTACGTCAATGCAACAAAACAATCGGCCCAATATTTTTCTTGTCAGATTAAAATCTCTATTTTAGTTTTTCTGGTGTTCCATTTGGTTAGAGGAAATTTATGTGCACATCAACAGGATGTTAGGTTTTTTTTTAACGCCTGTGCCGTAACTATTTGTATTAATGTTTTAAACACATTGTTTTACGACGAACTGGATACTGTTGACGTGATGTTCATAATTTATATCGTCAGATTTTTAAACATCCTCGTTTTATAGGTTCCCAAACAAGTGATCCAAGTTAAATACACGAATATAATATTATTTTGTCAAATTGAATAAGAAACCAATGAGAACAAACATGTGGCACATGGAATACGAACAAAAATAAACAAATTTATCCGGATTTGGTTCGGAATGTGGAAATTATTAGCGCATGAGATAACACAAGAAAATGAAAATGATTTATTTGAGGTCCAATACAAAGTGAAGCTAAATAAACAAAATCAAACTGCACCAATACTCGTCAAAGGCTTTTGAAAGGCGGGTACTGATTTGGTGATTTCGTTCAAATATATTATACAACTAAAGTTTTGGGGTAAATATATATGCCAAGGATAAATATAAATAATATTTCTTTACAAATATAATTAAGAGCCGGGAAATAATTGATTTACTCTTCAAAGTCACTAATCATTGAAGTGAGAATGATGAAATCTGGACAAAAGATTCTTCTTATGACCTAAACAAGCATTAAAGAATTTAAGTAAATTAGATATTCTAAGGATATATAGAGATAAACAATTTATGTGAACTACTTTAATGTCTTTGATAATTTGGTATATAATTTGGCATAAATATTTTAGAACACAATTGATAAAATCCATATCTGCTTAGATATGGATTTTATGAATTTCGAAATTCATTCATTTTCGAAATTCGAAATTTTCGAAATTCATTCATTTTCTGGTCTTTATAATTGAAATTTACTATAAATACGTATTGAACTATTCTCAAAATTTATCCAGTGTGAAATATAGAACGAAACTTCAGATACAGATAAAAATACCTTTGTTGATTAATTTAATAACATTACATTATTCAATTTGATAATTATAATCACAAAATTTGGGGTGAAACCTTGTTATGGAAATAAAGAGCTATAGTGGGATAGTGAATGTAGCCTCAGCTACGGAACTGAAGGTCTGCGGTACGAACAATTACGCGGTTGTTCGGTAGGTACGTAAACAGCGAGCTTCACTTTAGTACCTCAATCACAGTGCTCACAGCAGAAATTGAGGAGGATTATTATTAGATGAAGTTGTAATAACAATAAACAATAACAATTAATTAAAGTACTATCCCATAGCTAGGACACGGGTCTTCTCTTAAATGTGAGGGTTAGACTACTGATTGGCAGATTTCATACGTCGTCGAGAATATCTCTCAATAATACAGGTTTTCACACAATGTGATGTTTAAAGCAAGTGATTTTATTTGAGTGATTTTATTTATTTATTTATAGGAGATTCAACAGCTTTAACATTTTAGTCTTATAGTAATAAAACAGAAAGCCACTTACAGAATCCTACGGATAACATCTTAATATAACATTTCAACATCCCCTAGCTGAAAAATTCCCTGCTTAACAGCCGCCTAACCAAGCTCACACTTGCATTGAATGTGTTAATATTCAATGTGTAACGCTCCTATAAGAATTATTGAAGTTTTTGCTAGGTATTTATATAAAGGACTTTTGCCTATAGTTTATCTATGTTTTTGCCTATAGTTTATGTCCTAACTAATGGTACATTAACTATAGGGTTATTTCTTAATAGTTTAATTGGTACATTAAGGTTTAGTTTAGTTAATAGTTCAGGACAGTCTATTTAATACTATTTGTGACAAATATGTAATATCTGGGATATCACATCTGGTTGAGAGCGGAAGTAAATGCATTTGTTTACAAAGGTTTAGATTCTTATCTGATTTATATGGTATTTTAAGGCGGAAGCACAGATATTTTATAAGTTTTCTTTTTATTCGTTCAATTCTACTTATATAAATATTGTATCGTGGATTCCACACCTGTGACGCATATTCTAGCGAAAACTGACAAATGTACAACATAATAATTTAAACATTTTAGAATTGGTAAAGTTGGGAGAGCTTCTTATAACACAACCTAACGATTTTGAGGCTTTCGACACTATATTATCGATATGCTCACTGAACAATAAGTTAGAGTTTGGAGTCGTGGATAATACCAAGCTCCCGGATAACTAACTGTACTTGTACGACGATTTTTTTCCGGGAATATCTAGCAAGTATTTAGCAAGATTGAGATTAAGCCTGTTGACAAGACAGTAATTATCAAGTCGAGTAAGGTCAGATTGCAAATTTATAGCATCGATGATTGATCTGATATATTTAATAATTTTCAGGTCGTCTGTAAAACAGAGCAGATGAGAGTAATGTAGAAAGGAGGCTATATTATTGACAAATATAGTAAAAATTAACGGGCCCATCAATGATCCTTGCGAAATACCACTGGGTCCCCAGTGACTGAACTCGATACGTAATTGGTAATAACTACAGTTTATGTCCTACGATATAAGATGAAAACAATCGGTGTAAATACCTATGTTGCCCCTAATACCCACATATGTTATAAAGTTTAGTTAAGAGAATCACATGATCGATTTTATCGAATGCTTTCGAATAATCAGTGTAGATAACGTCCACCCGGCTACTAGTACTCTGAAATGAAGTCACTTATAATAATAAATATAGAAACTGTATCTACAGTTTCTATATTCTCAACACAGTTTTCTTCGAGGCCGAGATCGGCCTCGAAGAAAACTCTAAAGTAAAGTAAACTGTATTGAGTGGTGTGGAGTGAGTTTTTAATAGCTACATAAACATGAGCATAAATAATACTTTCTAATATTTTACCAATAATACAGAGTTTAGATATAGGGCGATATTTATTTACTTCCATCTTGAACCATTTAACATCTAACAGTTCAGTGACAAAGATGTATCAAACTGAGGGAAAGACAAAGGACCTTTTTTTATTAAATTTATGTGGATATGAAATACACTGTACGCCTGGTCCGTGGAAGAACATAAAGAAATATTTAATGATAAAACCTGTTTATAAAATCAAAACACGATGATCAAATAAAATGGAATTTGTATTTCGAATCTTTTATCGAGATTTAAGTACATAGGTTTTTGCAAGAGCTTACTCTGAAATGTGAGCTGCACGTTCATAATGTTCAAAATCACGTTAGAGCCATAAAATAAGATAAAATAAAATGGATAAAAAACAAACTGCACGGATGGCACAGTGGTTTAAGCGTCCACTGCGCTGTCGAGTGTTGTGGGTTCGATCACACACGGGACAACAATTTTGTGTGAACCACAAATTGTTGTTCTGAGTCTGGGCGTTCTGTTTCCGTTATTTGAATGTTTGTAAAGTCCCCGCGATACAGGAATTAATACAAATGCGGGAGATGTCTTTTAAAAACAAAAAAGCTTATATGATAGTGCATATAATGTTTTCTATGGACCTATATAAATATATTGTATCGAATTGTATTCATAAAAAGTTAGTCGTAACACATCTAGTTCAGAGAGGAATATCGTCACGCGTCTTAGGCACTAGGATGGGAACGTCATTCTGTATGCGTTACCGACAATGTATGAAAAGCCGGCATTCTTTAGAATGCCTAGGCATTGTACATAATGCCAAGCGTTTTTAGACGATGTATGAAATATGAGAATTAGGTTTGGTTAGGTGTGGCAACCTACTTTACTACACAGTGTCAAGCATCCTCAACAGATGTCACAGTTCTAAAGTGACAACATTAGAAGTCTGAATCATTCGAATGAAGTTTAATATCGACGTAGCGTATATATAACGTCCCGACATCAACCGCCGGGGCAGTGGCAGGCCCCGCCAGACATAACACCCGTCTGGTCGGAAGATCTTCCCTATTCCGATACTGCCACTCCTGCAACACTTCGACCCTATAGCTGGTGACGTAATCAACAATGTCATAATGGGTCATAATCTCTCGCTATATTGAGTTAGGTTCATATTTATATAATAGTTTTATTAAGACATTTTTTTTTTTCATATTTTGCCTATCATTTTTCATTATATAGAATACTTAGATAATATATACAATGCCTAAGGAAAGTATGTAATAATTATCATATTTCATACATTGCCTGAAAACGCCGAGCAGCTTTTCATACATTACCGATAACATATGTACAACTCAAAGTAATTTCACTCAGATATAACATCAAATATTCAACAGAACGGAGAGTTCTAGTATTATCTACTTTATTACTTTATTTACACGTATTAACACTTTGCTTTAAGGATATCAGCGGATTTCATACGAAGAGGAAAACTTGTAAACACTGTGATTACTTTAGGCACAGACACTCCAGACCATTGATACCCAAAGTGGTCTATGTTGACTTCCAGGGGTTGACGATGACCTGCAAGGAATCCACGACTACTGTCAAAAACACATTTGAAGTTAATAAATTTACAACAATGTTATCGTATTAACTACGCTTTGAGGGTCTACCCAAAAGTGAAAAACATTATAAGTGGTCTACAAAGACTAAAAGTTTGAGGACCTCTGCTCTAGACTCTCATATTAAATTACTTATTTTTTTATTTAGGTATTTTGTTTACTAAACTTAAAAGGCAGCATTACATTTATACATGCGAAATAAATCTATTGGTCCTCGTAAGCGTAGGCAGAATGGTAGAAGTACAACTACAATTAATTGCGGTATTTTATGTGAGAGATTATTTTTTTTTTAGGTTGATTTAGAATTCCTTTATACTTTATTTATTGAACTGAGAAGATGTTTTATGTAAAAGAAACGAGTGAGCTTTATTTGAGAGTAAATGAAAGGTAGAAGACTCCTGCGAATGGATACAGGAGTTGATTGTTTGATTTAGGCGAGTTTGGTTAGATTGGTGTGCAAGGATTGAGGTGAAGCGATATATTGTATTTATGTTCCATTTATCCTTTTCAGATTGTTGATTGTGGTTTTTATATGTTCCTGGAATGATTTTATTGTTTCTATGTAGTTAACGATTTCATTTAGGGAATATGGGTCTACATTTTTTAGACGACAGGTTGTTTCATGGTCGTAGCGGGACTTCATGTGTGAGAGATTATTTCCACATTTACAAATGGCTAGGCTTGTGAATATCCATAAAAAGCGCTAATGTGTGTAGTTTATATCATGATGAATACCTGGAGAAGCGAGTTCGACGTTTCTTTGAGGAATACTGGAATCCTCAAAACAGCGAGACGCAAGCAGACACTGGACAGGTCCAATGTGATACTGGAACCTCTCACATATATATAAACCATTGCGGAGTTTCTTTTTTTAATCAGTAAGAGTTTAATCTTAAGAGCCTAATCTTATGCAGGATTTTCTCTGCGATAAAAAAGAATCAATGTGGTGACCACAGGTCGGGGTTGGTACTCCAATTATTTTATGAAGCAACTATGATGTAGGAGGAGGTTATGGAGCGAATCATAAATGGTGATATCCTAATTAGGTAAGAGAAGTTGAGGAAGATTACTATCAGATGGATAGATTCCACTAAAGGGTCTATGATCATCAACATCCCAGCCGCTATCAAATAGGCTGAATATCGAAAAGCCTGGAGGTTGCTGACTCAGAAACTTGATCATCGTGGTCACAACTCTCAGTCATGAGGAATCAATGACTGATTCATTCCACTGACATGGAGTGAGGACACGATGTTACTATCGCCTGCGCTTGATATCCACCCTTCGAGAGATAAAAATATACCTAAGTGTTGCCGGCACGCCATTAATAAGTGAAGTTGCGGATTGCCCACACGAAGAGTTCGTGTTAAATGTACATGTACTCTGATGTATCGCAATAAAGTTCATGTATATTTATAAGTATCGCCCTTTAGTTATAAAAGAAGGCTGCGGTTCATCTGTCCATTCCACAATATATAGAAGCATCCACAGCATCAAAGGAGACACTATTGAATTGCCAGTCTTCATGAAAAACATTTTATTAAAACTCTGTTTTGTAGTTCCCATGTTATACGCTGATCGAGTTATGAAAATTCGGTGGATTTGAATTTCAATTTATACATTTATAATACTAGTAAGATTTTAATCAATTTTTTCGCTATTATATCGCTTTATAGCGCCGATCTCGAAAACAGTTGCTGAGCGCAGAATATGGCCGATAAAAGGCCAGAAAAACTAAGACAAGCCAACAAAAGGTCAGGAAAAGACCACGAAAAGTCAATAAAAGACTAAGAAAGACCAAGAAAAGGAATTTTATGGAGGAAGTTGATGTAATTTATTATGATATTTTCACATTATAGCTATGTTTAATGTGAAGGCCTCATTTATCTTAGTCTCTTTTGAGCGAAAAATGATATTGATAATAATTTACAATACGATGCATGATTATTAGTTATTAATCACCGATATTTTGAAGGCAATTTAAGTTAAGACGGCCATTAGCGATGTTATTATGAATTGCTTTTCCAAGGGCGAGAGGACGGTGATATTTGTATAATAGTTATGAGAGTAAATCATTGATATTGATTTTACGTTAGATTGCTACATAGAACTCGGAAAATCTAGTAGGTTAGAATATATTGGGATTAAAAGAATACATATGTGTTAAACGTCATCCATATTTGAAAAAATCCTAAGTTGTAAGTGGATTTAAAATTTTATTATTTAAGAGAATTCAGGGTTTATAAGTCCATTCATAGTGAGAGGAGACCCAAACCCTGCAGTGAGAAATTAGTTGAGTTGATGATGATGAAAGGCTATAAGTGTTTTCTTATTTTTGTTAGTTTTTATGGCATTCAGCGATAAAATTGCCTCATTTCTGCCAAAGTCATGGACATATATCTATGGTATTAATAAGAAGCAATTATGTACATATGTATCAGATTACTCACGATTTCATCTATCTAACTGTCTATACTATTATAAAATTGTTAAATGTCAAATTTTCAAAAATCAAAGTTATATTTAAAAACGAACTACTTAGATCGACTAATTAAGGTCTTCTGAAACCGAATCCGTCGATGTTTGTTTGATTGTTTGTTCGTTTGGGCTTCACGCAAAAACCAGCGGGTAGATTTTGATTAAACTATTAGTCTTAAAGGTACTATTCCGACTTAATTGATGGGGCATGTTTCATCAATATCGGTACAGTAGAATTGAAGATACAGCTTGATACCTGTTTTAATAGCCGCTGCTTAGGTACGAGTGGTCAAGTAAAAGTGGTTTTAAAGCTTTTTTATATAAATTTGTGAATGTTTCGGGATTTTTCATATAGAGAAAAACCGACATTCACGCGGGCGGAGCCGCGAGCAAAAGCTAGTCCTGAATATAATGTGATTACAATATGATAAAGTGTACACCGGTAATATCCAGCATACACCATAAAGAGGTTTTCTGTTTTTGATTTTATGATCTTCTCAGCGATAAAAGTTGACCATGCATAATTGCTGGCTCTTAAATTTTTCATATTAAAACTAGATACAATTACAAATGACAATGTACTTACTATAGACAAACTTGAAGCATGAACAATACGAAAACCTTTTCGCTTGTAGGCAGTAATTAGAATAATACAAACTCTAATATTACCGCAACTTGTTATTGCATTCAACACGCAATCTTATGGTGGTCATGCATTAATTTTGTCGGTAGTACTTGATGTTAATTCACTAATCAGTGTTTTAAACGAGCACACTTTTTAAATCATGTAACGATACGACGCAAATACTTCATAAGGTACATAGCAATATGTACCTTATGCAGTATTTGCGTATATGCTTTCCCAGGGGTCGCTTTAGGTGTATTTTAAGTACCAATTTACTATTGACGATAAATAATTTACAAGTGCGGCTTAAACAGCTGTAGGGGTTCGACAGGTACATACATAGTTTTAGTGCCGTGTTGGAATAAACTAAATGATAATAAAATTGAAGTTGATTACTTCTTTAGTTTTTTTATCATAATTTCAAATTATTCAGAAGTCTGAAAGTGAGCGAATATTCTTTTAGATTTATACATATCTACATGCAGACAAATATACAAGTTAAGCTGATATAAGTGTGTAATAAAGACACAATGGTGCCGATTCTGTTGTAACAGAATTTGGTCTCTACCCATCTTTTTCTAACGTCAACGCCAAAACGAGATAGCAAACATTTATAGCGAGTACCGACTTCCGTTGCTTTTTTGCGTATCTTTTGTCCGTGTGTTCCGAAATCGCATCTATAAATCTTTTAATTTTGACGTTTGTAAACGAAACTGAGAGTACCAAAATTGCAGCTATTTCGTTTTGGCGTTTGACATTAGAAAAAGATAGGGATGGACTAAATTTGGTTAAGTTCTGTTACTACAGAATCGGCACCAATGTGATGTTATATCGTCTCGTTTATATTACAATATTCCCCGTCTTAGGACTCGAACTGTGGTAATTCTGTTGTAACAGAACTTAACCAAATTTAAACTTTCCCTACCTTTGTCTAACGCCAAAAACCAAAACGAGATAGCAAACAGTTTTAGCTAGTACCGATCTACATTTCTGTCATAAGGTACAAAAAATCTGTTTTTGCGTATCTTTAGTGGCATATTGCGAGATCGCGTTTAAATCTCTTAATTTTGACATGTCGCAACGAAACTGACAGCATTAAAATTGTAGCTATCTCATTTTAACGTTTGACATTAGAAAAAGATACGAAGAGTCTAAATTTAGTTAGGTTCTGTTACAACAGAATCCCACCATTGTTTAATTATTGACAGATGTCTAATTTCTGCAAATAGTTTGCAACGCACTGTGGTTACGATTTTGTAACGATCATTAATTATTACGTAACATCGATCTTTGGGGATTCATCGCGACACGCATTGTTAATGAAATCGCTATTTTCAGCTTAACCCCAACCATGCCAAGCGCTAACTATAGCAAGTGCCTTGATGTCGATTTTTATAAAACAAATCATTTGAATCATTTTATAAGCCGATGTCGTCTAACACAAGTTTAGATCTTTGCTACTCAATCTCTCCTAAGCGGCTCAATCGACTAGGATGAAATTCTGCACGAAATTTGAGCATGTATAGTATACCTTTTATTGAAGTATATTTAGATTTAGAACACTAACCCAGTTACTTGTAGATATCGCATATTTCCAACTAATAAAGTATTTAGTAATAAAAATATTTTCACGAATTTCAATCAATATTAGACAGAACGAAAGATAGAACCTACTCTTATTTTTTAAATGGAATTATTTCACTTACAGTCATCATCATCGTATCAGCCCACAGACATACACTGTTGGACATAGGCCTCCTTGAATGTTCATCACACTGAGCGGCTAAGAGCCGCCTGCATCCACCGATTGCCCGCGACCTTCACCAAGTCACGTACAATGACATAGTTAAAATGCACATAAATAAATAAAATCATCTATATCTTTAGAATAAATTTTGCTAACATCGTAGTATTTTAATATTTATAGTCGATTGATGATCCCAGTGCGATTTAATGTCTAATGATCATTATCATCAACGGCCCTTGGAGGTCCGGTGACAGACGAGGTTCTCCTCTTTAAAAAGAAGGGATTTGCCATAATCTTCACGCTTCACAGGTGTCTTGGAGATCACAGTAGATTTATCTGGAGCACAGCATCCATGGGAGGATATTGAGTAACGCTGTTATTATGCCGGCGCGGCGCCACAAAATCTAATAATGTCATATAATCATCATCACATCCGGTCTATATTCGTCCGCACTATACGGGCACAGACCTCCTCTGATCAGGAGAGGGATTAGGCCGTAGTCTATCGCTTTATCATAGTGCGGATTATATATATTTCTGTTATATATATATATATATATATATATATATATA
>WUAW01037804.1:0-17153 GCA_017165845.1 Thaumetopoea pityocampa | reverse complement strand
CTAGTGTATTATATAATAGTGTGTGTTTAGTTAAAATGCGTTTGATCCAGACGCAGTACTTCCGCACGCATGGGCTGGTGACAGAAGACGCTCGCCAGAAGTACAGTTCAAAAGTGGCGCAGCTCTATAAAGACAAGCTGAACGCGATGTCCGAGCAGGCAATGAAGACGTACGGAATGAAGGTAGGCACTTTTAAATCTTTATAAAAGTATTTTAGTTTTTTTATTAGTTGAAATTATATTTCAACTGAATAAAAATATTTTTTTTTAGAAAATGTGTTTGATGGCGAGTGTGTTCCGAAATTTTTACAGGATTGATATAATATAGTACGTATAGTACGTAAATGATTAAAAATGTAATATTACCTTATTTTTTTTAAAGTCGACTCCCGCATTAGGATAATCCCGAATTCCTGTCTCGGGGACTACAAACATTTAAATGTATATATAATTGTGCATAATTGTATTGATTACACATGTTTCAATCATGTTAACACTACGTGGATGAAAGTTTATAAGTATGAACATGTGATGCAGATCATGGAGCACAATGGAAGTGTATGCGTGTGGTAAGTTGCGAGTATGTTTCTGTCACCTATCACTACAAGATCTGTCCTCTGTCTACCCTTTTGTGATTTTGGTGTGGATGTGTGTATTTTGTATGACTTTAGTTATGTAAATGACTCTTATTGGCATCATTATATTTCGTTTATGGATGCTGCACCCTGTAATTTAACCAACATCTATTGCGATCTCCGAGACACCTGCCAAGTGTNAGTATGTTTCTGTCACCTATCACTACAAGATCTGTCCTCTGTCTACCCTTTTGTGATTTTGGTGTGGATGTATGTATTTTGTATGACTTTAGTTATGTAAATGACTCTTATTGGCATCATTATATTTCGTTTATGGATGCTGCACCCTGTAATTTAACCAACATCTATTGCAATCTCCGAGACACCTGCCAAGTGCGGTCATTACGGTTATATGGAGGAGGTGAATGTTCAGCAGTGGACTTGGTGGTGATGATGATGATGATGATGATGTGCCTACTTCAGCCCACCCTGAAGATGATAGTGTAAACAAACACAGGGTTGAGGAATGTAAAATTTATCATATTATAATTAAGTTATTTGAATCGCATTGTACGTAAGAACGTTAAAGGTTATTAACAATTTTAAGTGTATTGAATGCGTGAATGTGTTATTATTTAATAATATAGGTTATACATAAGTTCTTACATTTTTCTTCTTCTTTCTCAGTTTATGGCGTTTGTCCAATTTGGTACAATTCTGCCAGTATCTGTTATGAAAGTATCATAAACTTGGGGGTGGTGAGTGGTGAAGGTTCTTCCATTAAATTCAGATTCATTATATTTGACAAATTCATCTTGCAAATATTTCAAAAGTAAAGAAATATTGTAAAGATATTATTGTGATTAAAAATTACATATTTTTACGATAAGAACGCAAGTCATTTCACAGTACTGTCGGTAACTACAGTGCGTTCCTAACACGATATGATATGTACACGAATATATTGTTTTAAAAAATGTGATGAATATCCAGCTGCACCTGGAGACGGCGCCGGCGGAGCCCCGCGACAGCAAGGAGACTGAGGTAGACTGGTTTGCAGAGCACGCGGATCTCACTAACACTAGCCAGCTTGCATTCCCCGCGCAGGTAACACGCCGCATACGCGCGCACGAACATTTCATCTTCCATAATTTATTATTCATGCAATAACTATTAAACTTAATACATCTTCAATTCGATTTGATAAAGCAGTTAATATTCCAGCATTATAAGATTTTAAAATTTGTTAATAAATTACCAAACAATGAGAATTCAACTCAAAATCACCACATCGTAATGCCCCCAGAACCCTGAACACCATCAGTTTGAGTGAAATAAGGACATTGAATTTGTGCAACTAACCTACTCTTTATTGAATAAATAATTAAGGAGTGTTGTCGATTTCAACATAGTACTGTAGATGAGATAAAACAGACCGCTGATCTCAATATTTCAACGCGTGTCTCCAAATTTATTTCCAGCTCGAGATATCAGGTGTCGCTAAGAGTATGAATCTGCGTTGGTTTCGCTTCCATTGATTATTGTTCTAAGTCGTGAGACTGTATTCTTGAGACTTGGCACAATAATGACTGCAGTGGTGCACCGTGAAGAATTGCAAATGATTATGAGCGAGAGTTTTCCCGTCCAAAATCCCTCAGTGCCTGAAAACTAAGGTGTACAACCAACGTGTGTTACCAGTGATGACTTACGGCTCTGAGACGTGGTGCTTCACAAAAGGACTTTTACAGAGGCTCAATGTCGCGTAGCGAGCTATGGAGAGGACTATGCTCGGTATTTCTTTACGAGATCGAGTCAGAAATGAGGAGATCCGTAGAAGAACCAAAGTCGCTGACATATGACATAGCCCGTAGGATAAGCAAGCTGAAGTGGCAATGGGCGGGCCACATGGCGCGAAGATCGGATGGCCGATGGGGCAAAAAGGCCCTTGAATGGAGACCACGTACTAGCAAGCGCAGTGTGGGACGGCCACCTACGAGATGGACCGACGACCTGGTGAGGGTCGGTAGGTCTCACTGGATCCAGGTGGCTATGGACCGGTCGCGCTGGAATTCGATTGGAGAGGCCTATGTTCAGCAGTGGACAGCTACGTCTGAAATGATGATGATGAACAAGCTTGCTGTCAAACAACTGAGCAATATCCCAAACATTCCGACGATTTTTTCCGTAATATGTTCATGGTGTAAGGGATAAATAATTCAGTTCATAAATAACCTATTTTTATAAATAATTACAATGTGCACGCCAGTTTGGTTGAATGTAGCCGCACCGACTAATTATATCCTAATGCAGCGGTTCCCAAACTGCGCCGCCACTGCCCGGGGGGCGAAACGACACGAAACGATACGCAGACGTCGCCCGCGCACGGGATTTAATGACCGCATTGGCGGCGCGTGCAAATCTCATCAGCGACATCATTTATTGATAAATAATAATTCAGAAATTTAATGAAAAATATTTTTTTGTAGTTTTCTTTGAATTATAGTGTAATTATAGTGTAATTTTACTGTCTGTTAGAATTATATATGTCTTCTTTTAGGCGGACGTCGTTAAAAAAATATACCACATATAGGGAGTAGCAGTAAGAAATGTGGCGGACCCCTGTCCCGACACCTGTAATTATGTGTTCGCGGAAAAAACATGAACCTCGAGCACTCGCCGCCCGGGCGCGCGCCCGCCGACTCGTGCGCGACGCTCGTTATCAGTCCGCGGCGCGTGCGTCTAATACGTTTTCTGTGTCGTTTCCTCAAAACATTTATATATCCGTTTCAGATAGAAACATTTTATCTAACATGAGGTTAGTGCAATTAACGCGTACCCGGTGTCGCCGCCGCCGCACGGCGGCGTTCTGCCGAGTGTTGTGTGTTGTGAGCGTGCGCGCGGCGGCCATCATCCACACGCAAATGTACATCTGTTCCGGGAGGAGGCGGCGCTCGCGTGGTCGCCGGTACGACTGCGCGTGCGACCCGAATCTGCCGACAATGTCTGTAATGTTTGACGAGTCTGGTGAGGCGTGTCGTCAGTGGCGGCGTGACCGAGGCCCCTCCCGCAGGCGGCGGGGTGGCAGTCACCGCCGGACCGCCCCGGCGATGTGTATAAACGTGTGACGTATTACAGTCCGCCCGTTGCACTGTACAACTGTACATCTTTGAAGTCGGCGTCCTGGTTCGCCACCCGACACGATTCGTTTCCCGCGGAGGCGAAATTGTGGACTGCGGATAACCACTTTACTCGTAGCAAGTGGAAATAAGTGATCTCTACCTACCCCGATTCTTCGCTAATATAGTGATCAGTATCCTCACCTGTCACGCGGGAGATCAAGATTCGATTTCCCGCCGAAGGTTCAAGGAAAAATGCGTGATTGTATGTATGTGTCACATATTTTCAAGAACAATGGTTGTGCGCTAGGTGCCGGTGGCGGGCAAGGAGCTGAGCTCGGAGGCGCGGCTGTGGGGCGCGGCGGAGGGGGGCGCCGCGCCGCGCGTCGCCCGCGGGCCCGGCGCCAAGCGTTCCGGGGTAAGTGGACACTGAACACCAAGCAGCGCTCGTCATCCGGCTCAGGCTCGGCGTGGTCGGACCATCGAGGCGATATTTCACATCAGCCCATCGCCTTCTAGTTTACAAGTCACAAGTCCGTCCTCGCGTGGAATGTTGTCATTTCTGGGCTGGGACTCCCTAACACCAGTTTCATCCTTTTGACCATATTCAGTGAAAAGAAACTTGAATCTTTGACGACCGAGCGATCTCCAACCGGCTATACCCCCTGGCCCCGTGGAGAGACGTAGCGTATCTCTGCATCTTCTACCGCATCTATCACGGGGAGTGTTCTGAGGAATTGTTTGGACTAATTCCAGCCGCTGAATTCCATCACCGCACATCTCGCCACAATTTAAAATTTAACTTTGGATAGTTGGTGATCTACCACTGTGCGTCTCTCTCTCTCTCTCTCTCTACTACTACTACTAGCCCTGGCTCCATCCGACAAAAAAAAATGGCCGAAGAAGTCTCATGGGTTACGACATACTCGTATTAACAATTTTTCGATGTTTTATGAAATTTCCCGATTTTTCATTTTCTTAACAAAATTCACCCCAATACTGTTTTTACGTTTTATTTATTTTTTGTAAACTCATAGTTTATAGTTGTTTGAGTAATCTAAACTAATTATTGGTCGGCCGTTGGTGTAAAATATATAAAAAAAAATGGAGTCTTAGCTTTAATCAAGTAATTTAACCATAGCTTTAACTAGCTGCCGTTGAAAATAAATGTTCTATGCTGAACTGGCAAATAATTTAAAAAACTAGTCCCTTTTAAGCTGATTCAGATATGGACATAGTTAATTGATTAACTATAGTCCTTAAAATATAGCTTGATCTCTGTGACAGTTGTCACTAGTGCTGTCACGCTTACGACGTAATCCGTATTTTTTGTCGATAAAACTCTGTATTTTTTAAATAGTGATTTTAGATTATAATCGAAAAACAATCTATGAAACTCTTATTGAATTTAAATCAAAATGGATTTTATTTAAACGCAACAAAAACTGTTAAATGACTGTTTTTATTATTCGAAAGGAGTAGAGGAGTTTATGAATAAATATGTTTATGTTATGAACAATAATGAGTACATAATATTATTATTTACTGTGACAATAAATATTTTAGGTGTTTTTTAATACTAAATTAACTCAATTTATGTATTTTATAAAGTGTGTGTTGTAATTGTAAAAAAACTATTGAAAGTTTTATATAAGTACTGTATTTGTTTTACTTCTTTTATAAATAATTTAATAAGGATCGGTTATCGATTTACGTTTATCGATTGTCGCATTTCTATCTTAGTCCAGTATGACCTTGTACGTGCGTATGCGTCATATTTTTATAAAATGATTACTACGTAATTTAGAACTTACGGGTACATTTTAGGTGTGAATATTTATATTTTTATATCTATAATGTATTGCATTTCAGTTGCGATAAAACTGGCACGTAAAAAATGAAAATATAAGTGATACAAAATAAAATTGTAAACATGGCGCTTGTTCAAAGTTACTTCGTCGGTTTCGTAGCCATCTGTCACAGAGATCAAGCTATATTTTAAAGACTATAATATTTGCATCAACTTTTGTCCACGAAGGCCTCTAGTCTGAATTATCAAAAAAAAAAAAGAAAAAATCTTAATTCAAACAGAGAATAATTTTATTCGTTAGCTAAATTTTACGTAAAAATAATTTGATCGCAACTGATAGATAGCGAAAAGTAAAAAAATGCTTGTAAATTGGACGTCTTGAAAATCTCACATAAAGCTAAACATTTCAATAACACTAGTAAAAATTAAATTAAGTGCTCAAATTGTCTGCCTCCGGTTCTTTATTTCTTTTTTTCATCTTCTTATTATAGTAGTTCTAGTCGCATCAAACTCCCTGTTGAGATTGAGCTGCTCCAAGCACCCGGTTCTTAATTATGTAATTCTGATTCTTAATTTTGTGTTTGAATCGATTTGGCATAAACTTTACCTTTTAAACATTCACAGTAAAAGAAGTCCAGGGGATTAAGGTCCAGAGATCTCGGTGGCCAAAGAATTGGCCCCAATCGACCAATCCAGCGAACTGGAAATATTTGATGGAGATGGTCGCGGACTTGGCGTAGTCCACCACATTCCACACCACATTCTATGAACTATAGCCAACGGGCCATTCTTTAAAAGGATCGCCAATTGCGTTGTCACGAACTCTAAACAGTGTTGAGCGTTGAGTGTTAGAGGTGGCTCCACTGGTCCCGGCGTTAGGCCACTTATTGTTTCCGTCCATAATTGAATTGATGTTGAGCGCGGTCTTCTCTTATCTCATGGGGATTAGCCAATGGCCAGCTATGAATACTGTGTAAAGTCTGTTATCCCTCCTGCAATCTGATTGATAAAATTTGGGTTCCCCCAATGTTTTTGCAGCATCCCATTGCACAATTGTAGCCGTTTGGCGTTTGACCGGCGAGAAGAGTTTGAACACTGACCGTGCTACGGATGATACTCGTGCCTTTTTGAGATTCGTTGCGCCGACTTTGAAATGCAGTAAAACTGAGTTTGCTGAAATAATATTGAAAATGATGCGTTTCTTCCGTAGCTGGGGGCGCGCAAGGGCGGGCTCGGCGCGACCAAGGTGGCCGCTAACTTCGAAGACATTGAACGCGAGGCCATCATGGCGGAGAAACTCAAAGTGGAGGTGAGGAGTGGCGCGAGTGGGTGGCGAGGCGCTCGCCGCCGCCGCCCGGCGAGCCGGAGGGACGCGTGGTGCGGGTGCCCGGCGGCACGGCGGCCTGCGCCACCCCGCGGCCGCTGCCCCCGCCACCGCTCCAACGCATCGCCTTTTCAGTCACTCTCCTCTCAAACTTGGTTTGAGACAGACACACACCGAACAGATATATACAGATCAACATGTTGAATGTACCGTCTGTTAGAAACATATACTGAGAGTCATGGTAGCGCACTCAGAGACGCCTCCGTTACAAACCTGTAAATGGAAAGATCTCGGGTTCGATGCCGTGCTGGCACGCCAACATTACCACTGGCTTTCTCTGTTTCGGAAGGCAGGTAATACTGAGAGATCCGATAGGTGTTCCAACAAGACCGATCGTTAGCAGGGATTGTGGGGAATGACCGGGGCGACCGCAGATAGTGAACGGCCAGCTTGACCCGCCGGCACGGCGCCGCAAGACAGCGCACTGACGTAGGCACGGGCGGCGCTGGGTCCAGGGCGCTTACGACCCAAATTAATGATTATAAATAAAGCCTCAAAAATAAATAGATACTCTTTAGTGTACACCAATTAGTAACAAATTGTTTACACAACGGAACGATAGAAACGTGTACATCGGGCGGTCTCATCGCAGACAGCGGTCTCTCGCAGACACCCTTTAGAAGGACAGAATAACAAAGAAAATAATCCAACTTAAAAAAGTATTTATTTTAAAATTTCTTTAAAATTGCCCGGTAGTGTGTGCGTGCGCTGTACGCGATGTTACCACTGTCACACGTCTGAAGAACGGTGCGGGGGCGGGGGTCCGCGGCAGACTTAGTGACGCGGTGGGGCCGCGTGTGGTAGGGGTACGAACAGACTACAAAACATTATTTTTTATGTTTATTAATCCCGACTTCCACTGCCAGGGTCCGCTTTCCTACTAAGTTTCCTTCACTTTGCTCGGTCTTTGACATCCTCAGTCGTAAGTCCGTTGGCTTCCATGTCCTTGGTCACAACATCCAGTCAGCACTGTTTAGGGCGGCCCCGAGATCGTGCTCCAGGGACAGCCATATCGATACTTGTATTTGAACAAAGTAATATCGCCGAGCGCACACGCACACCTGGTGCAAGTCGTGAACGGCCCGTTTAACCGTCGGTCGGCTCCGGCGCACGTCAGCCGTCTGCGTGCCGTGGGGGTGCCGGTTAACCGTTTGCGTGCGGTTGTATTCACGGAGCTCATTTCATTTATTAAACAATTAACTAATGTGGGATAAGAAGTTATATGTCTGATGATTTAAATAATCTTTGTACGAGCATAACATTAAATCAAGACATTTATTCAAGACAGTGTACTTAGATAGAATGTAATTGTGACGCGTGCATTGCGGCGGCGCAGGCGAAGGCGTCCGAGAGCCAGGCGACCATCGAGAGCGTGGAGCAGGAGGTGGCCTCGCTGCGGCTCACGTACAACGCGCGCTCCAACTCCGACCGGCTGGGCTTCGGCGCCGCTGCGCGGCAGAACAAGGCGTGAGTGGCAGCCGCGCGCCGTGCTCCGCGCACGTGCCGCGCCCCGCGCACGCGCCGCGCCGGGCGTGTGGTGGCGATGCGGCTTCGTGAACGAATCGGTCGCTTTGTTATGTTTGACGCGGACACCGCGCGCCTGTCGCGACACCGCTGCGCCCGTTTCACACCGTTATGCTACGGCCACACCGCCTTTACCCTCTACTGCAATAATTATGAAATTAAATTACCGCGTGAACTGGTGCGTTTACACTAGAGTTTACCTAGGTATGACAATGAACTAGGCGGTAAAATATATCATTTTCAAGTCGGCGGTTGAAGCTAATTGTTTGTATGACGCATCTCTTTATACGCCACGATTTCTATGATTCTTTTCTTCTGTCTGATCCCGTACACATGGCTCCGAGTGGGATAATCCCAAACACTGGAGCGACTGTTCACACGTGCGTTTCCGATAAGTTCATGTTGCACACTGAACAAACGGTAGTGTGGCCGCACACGCACACGCACGTAATCTTTGATAGGCGAAAATCTAGGAGCTATCGCTTACCGCCACATACCACATTGATTGGCATTGTAAAATTATGGCCATAAATCATGGCTACATGTAGGTATTGTTCTAATTATGGCTATATCGCGGTGGTGCGGCCGTAGCATAACGCATGCACTCCTCGCCCTCGGGCCCGAGTGCGCGGCGCGGCTGTGCGCGCGGTGACGCGGTGCGTTGTGTGCGCAGCGGCGTGTCGCACTCGGCCGCCTCCGACATGACGCCCATCGAGCAGGAGGACGCGCCGCGCGGGCAGCGGCACATCGACGACATCGACGACTTCACCGCCTCCTTCACCATGATCAGGTGCGTGCGGCGGCGCTCTTTCAGCTGGGTCACTAGTTCCAGCGTTAATATCGGAAATGAAATACATTCACTTGCGGGAAGCACGCTACACATTAGGTGTTGTTAAAGAAATGAGAAGCAGCACTTCCTGCTCTTAAATATTCAAAAATCACGTGCCAATCGGAACACACCGGTGCGCCAGTCTTGTGGCCGGTGCCTCTCGGTTGGTCACCACGCTCAGGGTTCTAACTTAGAATCCTCGGCTTGTTCAGAATTCAAACTTGTCACTCAACAGTATTGCACTTGCTCTCTTGTAGCGCGAGTAACCATTTTTATAACAATATTTTTTTCGTAATGCCCTCATAGAATATTGAGGTACCAACAGACTGACCGTACAGTGCCATCTATTGTTGAGAAGATAGCATCAATGTATTATTAGCTGTAGCAACAGATGGCGCTTCACTTCCTGCGGAACGTTGACGTGTCCCCACGACAACTCAACAGACCTCGGCCCGGCACTAATAGTAACGATCTGCGCGTGAGTCGGGCTGCACGTTCGCGCGACCACGTGGTACAATGGGTTACTTCTTATTGTATGTTTTAACACGTTTAACAACAATGAACAGTCTAATTGCTTTACATGTATACACGAGGCGCTCGGAGTAGGTACAGTCGGCGACTGCGCACACTTCCAGCCACTGTTGGATACGGCTCGGACTCGTGCCGTGCTCGTCACAGTCGACGACTGCGCGTGGTCGCCATTCGTAGGATCCCACACCACGCACAGTTGAGTGGAGCTGAAACGATCCGGCTTTATGGTGTGTAGGAGCGAGCCGTACGGGGGCCGCGGCGCCGACAGGGCGCTGTGCGAGGGCGGGCGCCGCTCGCCGGACGGCGCGGACAGCGTGCACATCGAGGCGGAGCCCGCGCGGCCCGTGCACTCCATGTTCGCGGCGGAGGAGCGCCGCGCGCCGCCCGCGGCCGCCGGCGGCCGGGCGCGGGCGCGGCGCGCCGACGCCGCCGAAGACGACTCGGCCGTCAAGAAGTTCGGCTCGGCCAAGGCGATCAGCTCGGCGCAGTACTTCGGCGAACAGGTGGCTCACTCACCGCGACCCTGCCGTCGCACAACAATGGATTTGCGCACGAATTTTAGAAACTGTTTCTATTTTATAGATAGATCACACATTTTAAATGAAATGACTTAATATTTAAATCCCCCGCGAAAGACGACGAAACGCTCAGAGCTGTCTCGCACGCGACATCATTTCCGCCATGCATTCTGCACAAACCCATATTATTTGGATGAAGTCTATCTTGAAATTTTCAGAGTGCACGGTACAGCCAAGTTGTACCATAAGGTAACACCGGCGGTTCCACCGTCCAGACACGGGGGCCTCCAAGAGCGCTGTTGCGACATAGAACCGGACTGACATGTATCGGTTGGTCATAAAAGGGTATATTGTAGGGCTCATGTTGTATATTTATGTCGAAAAGTCACCGGTTTAAAAGAAATATTTAAAATTATGTTAAAGTCCTTATCCATATATAACAACCAGCCTCCGTGTGTACCAGTTTCAAAATGTACTTTCCTCTGGTGCCTCTAACTCCGGCCGCGTGTGCGCTACGCCGCAGGACCCGTCGTGGGAGCGCGACTCGAACCTGTCGCGGTTCCAGGGCAGCAGCAGCATCTCCTCGGCGGAGTACTTCGGCGGCGACGCGGCGCGCGCGCCGCGCAATGCCGCCTTCAACGTGTCGGCGCCCGACCTCGACGAGGTACGGCCGACGGGCGCGCGCGCGCACTCGCTCGCGCGCACGCGCACGTATCGACATCTCCGTGCGATGACGTAACTCAATTTTTGTCTATTTTGAGGGGAGATAAAATTTATTGTTAAAAATTCACATAAAGTTCAAAAAAGCATCTCTGTCTAATGTTTTTAGGAGCAGCATTTAAATTAAACCACTATATTTTTTAGTAAACAAGAAGTGTATGATTCAATATGCGGAAAAATGAGTTACGATGTTATTGCGCGGAGTGTCGAATCATTTGTAACGCGTTCATTCACCCGACGGGTCGTCGTCCCGGCGAGATCATTTCGAGCGAGTGGTGAAGTTACATATAGTAGTTAGCGTTTGTGTGTCTGTCTGTTTGCTGCCTTTGTACAGCGGTACGAAGGCAGTGCAGCGGTACCGCTATACAAATTGTCAAAACGTGGAAATGCTGTAGATACAGGTCACTGACCGGGACCGACTGCGTGGACATAATTTCGAAGACAACACCTGATCTATATAATATCTTAGGGGCTTCTGAAACCAAATCTGTCAAAGTTTGTTTGTTTGTTCGGGTTTCACGCAAAAACCAGCGGGTAGATTTTCGTTAAATTGTTAGTCTTAAAGGTACTATTCCGCCTTAAATACTGCAGTATGTTTCTTCAAATTCGGTCCAGTAGAATTGAAGATACAGCTTGATCCCTGTTTATGTAGCCGCCGTTAAGGTACGAGAGGTCAAGTAAAAGTGGTCTTGACTTTTCATATAAATCTATGATTGTGTCGGGATGTAGTGGAAAACCGAAATTCATGCGGACGGGGCCGTGGGAAAAGCTAGTTATTTAATTAAGACGAAATATTCCGTGTCCGTGTCCGCGTTCCGCATCAGTGTGAACGCCGCGGCGCGTGTCACTGAGCACACGCGTGTTTGCGCAGGTGCGCGAGTCGGTGCGCGCGGGCGTGACGCGCGTGGCGGGCCGCCTCTCGTCGCTGGCCAATGGCGTCGTGTCCTCCATACAGGAGCGCTACGGCTACTGAGCGCCGCGCGCGCTCGTGCCCGCGCGCGACGCGCTCCCCTCACAACACCGATTGAATGTTCCGACCTTTGAAACAGGAGCAGCGTCTCGACGACTATGAGTGTATCGACTGGTTGTACACAGCCCAAGCATACGTCAAGCGTGCGTTACAGATGGTCGACATCGTGACGTATTGGATATTTAACTGTCGGTTAAATACTATCGATTGGATTTACAAATATCGCTATATTGTATAGAAATTAAACTATCTGTGAATTATATGTGGCGGTCTCGTGACGACATTCAGAGGAAATCAAATCGTAGTTTGGTACTACGCGCGACACACAACGTGCGTTATCTTAACACTGACTGCGGCCGCACACGCGGTGCGTTTTACATAACGCACCGCGCGTGCGGCGGAGGCGCGCCACGCGTGTGTAAGACATTCTATACGAGGTTGCGACACCACCGGTGTGTTTTTGGCGTCGCCACTCGCGTGCGGCGGAACACATACGTATGTGTTCCATTGAATTGTACGCCTGTGGGGCAATACTTTGGGAATCTGTAGTCATTTCGAGAGCTTCCATATATCGCGATTATCAGCAATAAAGCGGGTGGCGCCGCGGGCAATAGCTGATTAATATATATACATACGCGTTACAGTAATAATATTTATTAGTTTTGTACACACACGGGGTGTGTGCTAGCCGCACTCTCGGAGCGATCCTTTCCACACACGGGGTGTGTGCTGGCCGCACGCTCGTAGCGGGATTTTTCACACGCGAGGCGTGCGCGGCCGCACTGGCGGTCGTGTGCGCTGCACAGTGCGACCAGCCCGTGCCGCGTGCGGCGAGCCGTACCCGTGGACAGTATAGATAATTAGTGCCGCAGTCCATGTGTTATCATTAAAGAGCTCGACTCGCGCACACCAGCAGCCGAGGAGGCCGGCGCGCTCGTTTTCACTGCTTCGGACGCGTGCTGTTGGAGCGGGCTGAGCGAATGAACCGCCGACACCTTGACTCGTATGCGATAGTCTATTGACTCGTGCACCCGCGCGGGCGCGCTCCGTGGTGACAGCGGTGCGAGTACACACGTGTGTCTGTATGCAGTGGTCCCGAACGCCCCGCCAGCCCCCGCGGCCTGGCGGCGCGGCGCGCGGTGGCGGTGCGAGCGCTCTGTACCACACATTTATTACTTTTCAAATGGGAACATGCGCGGTGCACAGATATTATATGAATAGAGTTTAATATATTCGCGATGCGTTGTTTATTGAAATGTAATATTTATCCAGGCGATATGTTTGTTACGCGCATGCGTCGTCGACTAAAACGTGACTTTATTACATTTGAATTCTATTATTCAACTGCTTCACGAAACGTTTTATGATTAGCTTTTAAGTAACAATTAGTTTACAAATATAAATTTGTAAATCACGTCCTTCACAAAGATGTCGGAAGTATCCAAAAATAAAATCAAAGAGCTCGCTGCGCGGGCGCCGGTTACGGCTACGGTGATTGGCTACACGTGGACAGTTGGCTGTATATAACACACGGAGCGTGTCACGTCGCACCTCGCGTCACGGGACCATCTGCGTAAAATATGGACGGTGGCGCCTTTGATTTTACACCCCTCACATGTCCACCCTGCTCAGATCAGCAAGTACGGGGAAGGAAACAGGGTTTAGATTCATTTAATTAATTTCTTTTTTGGTAAACATACAGTATCAAGATACACAAAAATATATAACACGCAAATCATACGTATACCAATTAAGTTTCCACTTATAAGTCACACACACCGGTAAAACTAATCAAAAAAATACCACCCGGTGCGACCCACCTGTGTTAAGTCACCCTGGCGCGGCCGCTGTCACCGCGATCCATAAAGTCCAAGTCGCTTAGCGGGCGATGGAGCGGCTGTGCTTGGAGTTTCTTTTAATGATAAAATCCGGCAAATATCGGTGTCATAACAAAGTTATCGATACTATATCAGTATACAGAATTGGTAAGGTTGAATGGCAATGGACTGGTTGTATCTGACGAAGGGCCGATGGAGCAGATACATCCTCGAGTGGAACCGTCAGGTGATGGCTGGTTGAGGACTACCCCTACTGTCCTTATCCAACCATCACCTGACGGTTTAGAATTGTGGTGTAAATTTTTTGAAGGTCTAATGTCCCGTAGTGGACTGAGAGACGGTGACACACGGACGGTTCGTTTGTAACCTGTTTGGTGCGCGTGTTGTGCACGAAGCTGATTATGATTTACGGACTCGTATTCACTTATCGTTATTTAAGTCGTTGAAAACGATTTTTGGACGTAACTCACAGTAATTAATGACTCATTAGTGTCTCTGACTTACGTTGAGAAATTCTATTATCTGTATAAGTTTTATATTTTTTTTTGTCTATGTATTTTGAATATGGCGCCTCGAATGATGTCTGAAGTGGTGAGTTTTGGCGCCAACCCGATTGAAGCGTCACTTGAAGTTTTATTTTAATGTTTTATATTAGTTTATTGTGATGTTTAATATATAAATTTGGTGTTGTTTTGTGTATTAATCGTCAATAATCGTGAACAATATTGAAACATTGGAATAAAACTGTGACTTGTTAGTAACTTACGCTTTAGTTAATGTGGTATTCGTCGGATTGACGTCGAAACTTCCAAAAAGCGATAAAATGAGATACACCAGCATTTTATTGACTTATGAAAATAATATAACTACTCAAGACTTGGCAGTATGGCTTTGTTCCTTCGCCTGTCCATATGGACGAAATAAACTACTACTACTATTGATGTCTGAAGTTGATCATACGTACTCTAATACCTTATCGTTGGCTGCGCCACCAAGTTTCTATCATGTGTTGCTTATCAATATAATTACGCTATGTAATAGTGTCCTCGCGGCCCGTGTAAATACTGCGCCATAACCAGGTGTATATCGTTACATTTAGGCACAAATGTACATCGCTCTCCGCGGCCACTCAGCGGCCGTGCAGCGAGCAGACGCGTCACGTGGCGCGGCGCGCGCGCTTCTGCAATTTAACGAATTAGTGCAGTAATATTTCTCGCCGGGTTACATTTATTAATAATTTTCCAATTTCGGACCAACACCGCTCCGTTAAACATTAGTTAGAATATAAGGCAATTATGTTGTGATTTATTGTGGATTAAATGTATTATTTTTTATAAAATAGAATTGTATGAATGAAAATGTGTAATTGTCATATCGTCACCTCTAGCAATATTAGTGGCAATCTGATGTAACACAAACTAAATTTAGGCTCTCCGTATCTTTTTCTGATGCCAAACACCAAAATGGGATAGCAAACATTTTTAGCGAATACCAACACACATTTCTGTCAAAAGGTACAAAATGTTGCATTTTTGCGTATCTTTAATCGGCATGTTCCGAGGTTACGTTTATATTTGTGTGTAGAACTTAATTTTGACGTGTTTAAATAAAACTGGCAGCGCCAAAATTGTTGCTATCTCGTTTTGTCGTTTAGCATTAGAAAAAGATAGGGTGAGCCTAAATTTAGTTGGGTTAAAGCAGAATTTACACCATTATGAGTGTTACCATATAACTAAATGAACCTGTAAGCGGCGTGCGAGCGGTACCCTCGCTGGGTGCACCTGTGCGCTGTAGTTCGAGTGCGGGGCCGCCGGCCGCGCGCTGCGCCAGCGCACTGCATTTATTTTCTATTTATTTTTCTAAGGCATTTTTGAAAATAGTTACATCTAGGGTTGTTGTAAGTGCAGTTCTCGTTTAAAATAACTATCAAGAATTAAAGAAAACATTGGACACGTCATATCGGTCGGATACGCCTCGGTCACACTAACTTGTGCTACTCAACAAGGTACCGTTGTGCAGATGTTCACGGCTGGGGTGGGGCGGCCCATTGTCACTCTCCAACGCTCAAGTTTAATATTTACCGGAGGAGGGGTCGACCGGCGAGGACGCGCCGCACACTGGCGGTATCAACGAACCTGAAGGGATTGCCTCGGAAACCATTTCAGTCGCGAGCGGTGCTCGCAGCCCGCCCGCCCACACGTCGTGGTCCGGCGAGGACGACGCGCCCCGCTACACGCGCCGCGTTCGCCCTCCGTCCTCGCACAGTTGCAGGGCGCGGCTGCGCGCGGTAGAAGATTATTTTTATATTTATCATAAGTTTCGAATTATAGTTTAAACAGGTCCGTAGCCATTGTTTAACACTGACTGTAATAATTACAATTAGGGGAACTGGAAAGAAACAGTTGTAAGATTGATTCGTGCGCCAGTGACTGCCGACCCGCTGGCGAGGGGGGAGGGTTCGTTTTGTATTTGTTGCTCGGGGCCGGCGCGACGCGCGCCCGCTCGTCGGCTCCACAAACGTTTGTATAGATATAAAATTTTGTTTTAGACTATATAGTTATTAATATAAATATACAAAATATATTTTCAAATCGTTTGAATCTTTTATTTTCCCCTCATCGGTCCGCCTGGCAGTAGGAGTCGGTGGAGTCCTCGTGCTCCCGGTCAGTGCTATCAGTCCACTCTGTTCGTATCGAGTCCGTCGGTGCCGCCTGCTGCTCGTTATGAATCGGCCTCGACTCGAGACACCGGCTCGAATTGATGTCGTTACACTGGTCGGTTGTAATGATTACCCTCGTAAACTGATAATTTGAACGAGGCGGTGGGTAACATTAAAAAAAATTGTTTCTATCATTACCACCGACCTTTAGATAGCTTAGTGATCAGATAATACACGTTCGTAATGCGGACGAGGACTGTCGTCAGCACGCAATTGATTGGCACAGTGGCAGTGACGCTTCTTTCTGTGCCAATGAACCCCGGGTTCGAATCCTGGCAGACTGTACGATGAGCACAAACATTTGTTTCAGTCATGGACGTATCTATGTATTGTATTTATCTATATAAGTATGTATGTATATCGATTATTATAGGTGTGTAATATGCTTTGCTAGTACCGCGGAAACCCGATTAACCGGACTAATGGTTGTCGTTACGCGTTCGGGTAATCGAAAATCCGGATAATTGAACGTATGAAGAATGTGATATTTGTATATATTATTGCATAATACATAACGTTAGGTAATTGTTCATAACAACAAAAACGAACTAATTACGAATCCTGCAGCCGGAGGATGTAAAAAAACCAAATTTATTTAAAACTAAATTTAATTGCAATAA
>WUAW01037802.1:0-16129 GCA_017165845.1 Thaumetopoea pityocampa | reverse complement strand
TGTTTTTTTTGAAAAAATATTCATTGTACAGACACGGCTCGTTTACGATTTTATTATATGTATAGATGTATAGTATTATATCAGTTGTACTAGTGATTACAGTTATTTTTACAGTCAATTTCACGGTCAATTGAGTGTTTGACAGTCGACGCGGCGCGCGAGGGCCCGCGACGTATTATTGTCCAACTGCTTATTGTTATCTACGTTTTATTTCCAATTCTTTTGTAAACGATATTACATTGTTAAAGTTAACGTCGTAACTAGATACAGTACAAGGTATTATTAATTTCATGTATTTCTGTGACGAAATTTTACTCGACATGGCGTTTTACTTGCATCATTAATAAAGTAGATATAGTAGTTAATGTATCATAATAGAAAAGACCAATAATAACGAAAATTTTATCCTCGACAATGATAAAAATACCGAAGTTTCTTTATAATAATTATTAATTTATTAATTATCAATAAATTTTTCAAGTCGGAAATAACTGCTTGTTTTGTTTATAATAGACGCACTTTATGAATAAGACAAGTTACTAAACTGTTGTGATATATCAATAATTATCTATACTATTTTAAAATTGTTAAATGTCAAATTCTCAAAAATCAAAGATATTTAAAGACATACCACTCAAATCGACTAATTAAGGGCTTCTGAAACCAAATCCGTCGATGTTTGTTTGATTGTTCGGGCTTCACGCAAAAACCAGCGGGTAGATTTTAGTTAAACCATTACAGTCTTAAAGGTACTATTCCGACTTAAATACTGCGGCATGTTTCATCAAAATCGGTCCATTAGAATTGAAGATACAGGTTGATCCCTGTTTTAGTAGCTGCCGTTAAGGTAAGAGAGGTCAAGTAAAAGTAGTTCTAAGGCTTTTTAATCTAGGATTCTGTCCGGATTTCCCATGTAGCGGAAAACCGACATTCACGCGGATGGAGCCGCAGGCAAAAGCTAGGTGATTTATAACATTTGACATTTAAAAATTTTATAACAGTACAGATGCCACAACTGCCTTAAATATAACTTCGGGTGATCAAGTAGTGACGAGCAGGGTTGGTGTGCCGCCTCGTGGCGTGTCTTACCGGATGCCTAGCGGCCGCCACGGCTGCTGCGGCGGCGGCGGCGTTCATTGCGCCCGCGCTCGGATACATCCCCGCGTCAAACACTGTAGCTCATCTTATACACTTATCAGTAAAACAGGACACAGCACACACTCCACTCCCGACACAGAACACTCGCACGCACGTACTCCGAGCGGTCAGTCACACGCGATCCACAGCCGACAGGCAAACGAGCGACACACACCCGACTCACGCAAGCGTTAGAACCGAACTGACGTGCGAGGGGCGCCCCACCCTCTCGTCTCGACCTCCCGCGCCCGGTCGACCCTCGCATGCCGGTTGCCGTGTTGCCGTACATATTTTCCTCCACTCGAATTTTTCGTCGACTATCTTCATGTTTGAGGAATACTTTAGCCGAATCGGAGATATACGCTCTAATAGATACGTATTATCTGGGGATTTTGCAGGGGCGGTGGCGTCTGTGCTACGGCTTAGTGGAAGCCGTTGCGGTTCACTTGGCCGAATGTTGTTTTGGCAAACATTGCATTGCAATTCTATCCGAGCTCTAGCTGGATAAGTACGTGCGCACGTTATCTACGGGTAAGTGGGTCACGAATCAAACATTGTAAAAATAATAAGTACCATGGATGACCTTTTAAGACATAAACGTAACTTACCTGTCTGGATATTCTATTTATACGTTTTATAAGACTTTTAGAAATTAATTTAATTATGTAAGTTAATTGATCCCTGCACTAACATTTGATATCTGCACTGATAATGATATTAAAGATTGATACCAAACTCTTAACATGAAAATGTTCTTTTTCTATTTTTATTCATATGCTGGAAGTGGATCTACAGCTAAGTTTACAATTATACTCTTATTTTAACGTAGATATATGTACTTACCTAGGTACTCACCTATATGTATTTTAATATAATTAGGTTAAGCTGAACTGGCAGTGGGCGAAGCATGATGATGTTAAAATAGAGAGGCACATATTTTTTCTCTAAAGCATCTTCTTCGTCAAAAAGAAATACGCAATTAAGGCCTTAATAATCCAGGGGATAGACTGAAGACACACGATTTCCAGGTAGATCTTGTGAAGTTTGCAACAAGAGGAACCTCTTGTTGCAAACTTCATAGAACTTGATAGAACTATCACCGAATATGCTTGCAATGCTATTTACATACAAAGACGGAGAAGAATCGCGAAGGAAACTCTGAAGAGACACTTGTCCCAAGCGATTACATAACCGCGACTTCTCTGCCAAGAAAGAATGACTGAGCCGAAGAAGAATATGGGAAATATTCTTCTTCCGCTCAGTCGATGATATTTTAAATGAACTCTTCCTAGAATTTCCTGTCCTTTGCAACTTGTATTGTGGACAGAACACAAATCAAAAATCCAGACTTAACAAATTAAAAAAAATGTTAATTATATAGAATTTCAAAGTACTTAAGTATCGTGCTACCGGCTCGGGACGCATGTTCGAGAAAAAAAATCAATTGTTGCTCGCTTAAAAAAAAGGTTGAAGAGCTTTCATTTAAGAGCAGGCGGCGGACGTCCTTGTCGTATAATCTTTGAACAACAATAAAAATAAATCCTCGGAAACAACTTAGAACTGGCTGTATGCACAATTATACACTTCCAATTACTTACAATGGTAATATTCTATAGAGTACTTATTGTGAATTTACAGTGACAGATTTATTATCTAAACCATTGATAACCAAAGTGGTCTATTTCGATCCCCAGGGGTCGACGATGACCTGCAAGGGGTCCACGCCAACTGTTACACATTTGAAGTTAATAAATTTACAAAAATGTTATATTAACTACACTTTGGGGGTCTACCCAAAAGTGAAAATCATTACAAGTGGTCTACAAGACAAGTTTGAGAACTTCTGATCTAAACGTAACGATAATAATTGGGCGACTGCGCATGATATATTGTTTAAAAATTTTAATCGATTTGAATATCGAACGATGAATGAGTATGGATATTAGTCTGAGCTCGTACTCAATTGATCATTCAGAAATCATCGCCCACACTTATGAATTTTTATGTTTTCTAAAATGTAAAATATAATACATGAATACATAAATATACGCTTTATATTTATCATAACCATTGTAACAACTTATTGCAATTGTAACAACTTTATGTGAGAGAGATTCAAAATTCAGTTTATTAATAGAAAAATTGTGCCAGCTAATTCTAAAATATCAACACCAACTATGTACATCGCAAAAATCAGGATTCAAACCTAAAGACACAAAATTCGAAGGTTGCTAATATAAGGCATAATTAAATTCCGAATATAGCGGGTATTGGCCAAAATGCCGCTTAGTTAATTTTTCCTTTTAACCGCCGATGTATTTAAAAAACGATAGTTAATTACATAATATTTTACTTAATCTATACATATACGTATAATTAATTACTTGTCCCAACTGATTCATCAACGCAGAGCCTAAAGTGCTGGGATTACAAACTTGAAATTTTGGCAGTTGATGCCTTTTATGTTGTAAGCGTCCGCTAAGAAAGGATTTTTGGAAATTTCACACCTAAAGGGGTAAAATAGGGGATGAATCGTTGTATGGAAATCAGTCATTTTCAAAGTAAGAAGAGCGAAATTTGTCATACCTCCTTCTGGTTAGAAATAAACGTACACATGTATCGGCATTTTTCAAAATTTCTCCCCTAAGAGGATGAATTAGGGATAGTAATTTTACATGGGAAGTTCGTCATTTTTTAAGGTAGAAGCACGAAATTTCATATATCCTCTTCTGGTTAGAAATAAATGTACACGTATATCGGCGTTTTCCAATATGTCACCCCTAAGGGGGTGAATTAGCGCAATAATTTTCAACATATATTAGTAATTTTAAACAAACATCATTTACAAAAAGATATTACGGTAATTAAAAATAAATATTAAAAAAACTAAACACGCCAGCGAAGCCGCAGGGCACAGCTAGTTAAGAATATTCTTGCTGCTCGTTATCTTCCCGCATCAATATATCGCTAGATTGATGTGATACTTCAAATGTACCCGGAAAGTGACATACCGAATGTGAACTTTCGACTAGTCCTATCTGATCTTTACCACTTTCTCTAATTATGGTCATTTTAGGCGTCACCGATCTATTTTTCACATCTGTCGCTTAATGTCAAATATTAACCTATTAGCGCCAATATTAGTCTGATTTAATTAGTGCTTCCTCATGCACCTTTATTTATTATAAGATTACAAAAGATGGAAAAACTAAACAGTTTTCGATCTCTTGACATATCACAGATGGGACCAATTACTAGTTCACAGACGATGTGCTATTTTTGATTTCAGAACAATATTCGATTCCTGCGGTACGACATGACTATTAAATAACTCACGCGGCCGAAATCCCTGGTAAAGCTAGTCGTAATATTATAAACTAGCTTTTGCCCGCAGCTCCACCCGCGTGAATGTCAGCTTTCCGCTACATGGGAAATCCCGAAACAATTATACATTTATATAAAAAACCTTAGAACAACTTTTACTTGAGCTCTCATAACTTAACGACGGCTACTAGGTATAGGGATCAAGCCGCATCTTCAATTCTACCGGACCGACTTTGATGAAACATGCCGCATTGTTTAAGTTGATAATTAAAATCTACTTGCTGATTTTTGCGTGAAGCTCAAACAAACAAACTAACATCGATGGATTTGGTTTCGGAACCACTTAATTAGTCGATCTTAGTAGCTTTTTTTTTATCTTTGACTTACAAAATTTAACATTTAACTTAACAATTTTATAATAGTATTAGCCTTTACCCATGTTTCGACGGAATCTCGAAACATGGGTTGCTCGCGGTCTGAATGTCGGTTTTCCGCTACATGGGAAATTCCGACATAATCATAGATTTACATAAAAAGCCAAAGAACCACTTTCACTTGACCTCTCGTACATTAGCGGCGGCTACTAAAACAGGGATCAAACTGTATCTTTAATTCTACTGAACCGATTTTGATGAAACATGCTCTATTATTTAAGTCGAAATAGTACCCTTAAGACTGTAATAGTTTAACCAAAATCTACCTGCTGGTTTTTGCGTGAAGCCCTAACAAACAAACAAACATCGATGGATTCTGTTTCAGAAGCCCTTATTTACTCGATCTCAGTAGTTTGTTTTTAATTATCTTTGATTTTTGAAAATTTGACATTTAACAATTTTATTATAGTATAGATAGAATAGATTAGATAGAAAATAGATGGATGTGAAAGTGTACTTTTGTTAGTTTGTGCTCCTTTCGAGTCTAACTCTCAACGGAGCAACGCATCGACGTGATTTATTGAACGGATATATTTATAGATACGTTAAGTGACACAGACAACCTTACCTTCACCTCAATGTTATCCCGACATAAGTTCAGATCTCCGTTCTAAGGGGGTCTGGCTGTGGGACGGGTTTGGATGACCCACTGCCGTCTGAAGTCGTCCCTGTAAGGCACACAATCGCTGCGATAACTAGTGTCGTTCAGATGTCGGCTGGGGGTTCCGAAACACGAGCGAGATCAGGTCTAAACCATTATACAAAGTGTTAGAATTATTAATAGACCAATTGACCTTAATCGATCGTAGCATGTGGCAAACTGTGGTCTCTGCTCTACCCTTATGGGATACCGGTGTGAGTGTATCTATATACATAGATATTTACCTATGTATAATGATTATCCCATCTGGCACCCGTCGAGATACAGCGCTGTTTTACCTATTATAGTATTGATATAGTTGCTGCCGTGTGTCATATTCAAATTTATTTACCGGAAATTTTTTCCTTTTATTTATATTTTATAACCTAAATTTAACTTTCCCTTCATAAGTATATCCTTTAAAAATTACGATGCGATTCTTATTGTTCGTATAACTTATTGCATCCTTGTAAATATTTCAATCAATCATATTTCGTTTGTTTGAAGTTTTTCTACCTTTCTTTGGCTTATTGCAGTTATTACGCAAACAGCGCAGTCTCATATAAATTATAAAAATAACATTCAATGCTGAATAGATCCTTTCCATCACACGAATCCGACTCGTTTATTTCACATAACATTCGACAAAGAAATTTAAATAATAAAATTACCGCGCCGACGATCCTCCATCTTAAATGCGGGCCACGTGACCCCAGTGACGTCACATGCCAATGGGAACAACGTATATCGTTTGGTAGTACAACAGTCCCGATGACAATTTGTATGACGTTACTAGAGATTCAGAGACCAAAGCGTTTGCAATCACGTGAACTAATTATTTTAAAGATACTATTTGGATTTATTACACAATAATATTAGGTATATTATTTTATAGTTTAATATTATAAATTAAATAATTTATATGTTTAAAATTATGAGATCGATTAGCTTAAACACCGTTTGACCGATCACCATGTAACTTGGGCACATCTAAGTATTTTTCATGGAGAAAGTTTTAATGTTACCCGTTTTACTTTAACTCACCACTAGATGACGCTGCAACGGATCAACTTCTATATTGTTCAGCCGATTGTCCTGAAAAGTGGTAAACATAAATAGATATTTGAACACGGAGAATATTTTACGATTTCGAAGGTTCGGAAAGTTTTCGAGTAAACACAAAGTCCACGCGGGCGGAACGGTGGGTAATAGCTAGTGGAAATCCATATTTTTTTTAAATAACTACCAGTGTTTAAGAATTACTCCACCACAGTCCATGAGTCATATTTTAAGATAATCAAATGACCAATTTTATAGTTATGTGTATGCGACAATCATTCTTAACAGATGTCTTCAACTAAACTAATAACTGTAATATTGAAACAAGCGACCCGTTGACGTGTTTGTGCGCCGCGTGCGGCGGAACGTCGGCCGGTACACTCGCTCCACAAACAACTTTATTATGCGTACTTAAAGTACTCGCCTACTCGAAACGACCCCCCGGTAATTTACATTTATTACTTAAACAGCTAATTCATAACATATGTCGTCGTGAGCACCTCGAACTTGAGCTGAGACACTCGGAGGTGCGAGTACAGTCTCCCAAGTAGTACTTATGTACTGGAAAAAGGCAGAGGGCGGCACCTGAAAAGTTCTATCGCGATCCGAAGCGCCTTCCTTTGTGTCGTGCCACCCACTGTTTAGTTTTTAGTTGGTAGGACTCTGGTACAGCTGCAATCAGCCTGCAAGCCGCTTTACAGTAGTTCTATAAAGGATTTTCTCCGCGTGATAAAGGTACTAACCTAAAGTTAAGTTACCAACCTAAGCAAATCGTTAATATTGTTTTGAGCACTGGTGCAGTAAAGCGGTACCGCGTTTACGGGGCTACCAGGTTGAAAAAGAGGTTGCAGGATTAAAGGAGGCCACAGAGATATTAGAGTACAGAGCTACATATTTTCATAAAAAGTTCCATTAGATAATTTCGTACAAATGGGCACGCGCAAAGTTGGCCGCATATCAGTACGCCTAACGTTTGGCCTGTATTACGTTAATATTTTGAGTAATATATAAATTAGAGCGGGCCAATATTAATAAATCACACTTTCACGGACACGCACTTGCGCACGCGCTCACGTGCGCACACACAACACGCGCCCATACACACGCACACATACACACTAATAATTTATCTATACTATTATAAAATAGTTAAATGTCAAATTTTCAAAAATCAAATATATTTAAAAATAAACTACTTAGATCAAATAATTAAGGGCTTCTGAAACTAAATCCGTCAATGTTCGTTTGTTGTTTGTTTTCGATTTTCGTCTACATGGGAAATCCCGAATCAATCATTGATTTATATAAAAAGCACAAACTGCTTTTACTTGAGCTCTCGTTCCTTAGCGGGGGCTACTAAAAGAGGGATCAAGCTGTATCTTCAATTCTACTGCACCGATTTTGATGAAACATACTGCATTATTTAAATTGGAGTAATACCTAATAAGGCTATAATAGTTTGACCAGCTGGTTTTTGCGTGAAACCCGAACAAAAAACAAACAAACAAACATCGATGGATTCGGTTTCAGAAGCCCTGAATTCCTGAATTAGTCACAGACACAGCTTGATCCCTGTTTTAGTAGCCGCCGTTAAGGTACGAGAGGTCAAGTAAAAGTGGTTCTTTGGTTTTTTATAAAAATCTATAATTGTGTAGGGATTTCCCATGTAACAGAAAACTGATATTCACGCGGGGGGAGCCGCGGCCAAAAGCTAGTATTTTTATAAAATTTTGTCAACATGCAAAGTTAATTTAAATCCAAGCGCTCTGTTGCTATTAGAAAAAACCCAGTTTCAATACTTTTATTGATGCATCAGTTTTGTGGTCACTTTTCTTTAAACTGGTCAACAAACTTGTACCTACTTTATATAAAAAAAGAAATCATTGTGTTATAAATAAAATGTCTAGCAATAATTTGGTTTATTTTGTTAAATTCAAGTAATTGAACAAAAAAGTAGGTTAAGAATTATCAATATTTTTTGTGGAATAATAAAAAAGTGGTTATAAATTTGTCATCGAAGCTCCGGTTCAATTTCAGCTTATGATATAATTTCAAAGAATTGGAGACCAGGAAAACCAACATGATTTGCATTACGTTCCATCAGTTTGAATGTGGACCAAAAGTTGTTCACATTTTTTTCTGATGAATGGCCGCACCTTAAGTTTATATTTATTCAGCGCGTGATGCGCGCCCCGCGCGACGTGGCCGCCGCCGCCTGCGCCGCGTCGTCGTGCGGTTTTTGTGACGAGGCACGGACGGCACTTTAAGTAGGCTCGTAATATTTTGCACGAACACACTTGCAATAACAAAGCGTAGCGCATAACTCTGTTCTTGTTACCCAACTTTGTATACCGAGGTTCTTTGTATTTTCAATAGATAGGTGTTTAATTTGAATTACCAAGTTCAGGTAACGTCCATAACAGTAGATGACAGGATGAACTGACTCAGTAGTACCCGCAGAAGACTAGTTAAACGCTAATTTTTATTACAGTTTTTCAGTTTTTATCTAGACCAGTGATCTTAACCTTTTTTTGTCGCGGCACACTTTTAAACGATTTCAAAATTTGGCGTCACACAAAGAAAAAGATAATTTTAAAAGTTTAATGTAAAATAAAATAATATGTACTACAAAAACAACAGCGCGTTTATTAAGGAATTAATTATAAGTTAATGATGAGAATACTTTTAATGAGAAATTTGAGCGTTATGTTTTTTGATAATTTTATTTACATTTGGTCGTAAAAATGACAATGCTACTAAAGCATATTATTATTGTAATTTTTACTATTATAATAATTATTAGTATAATTTTCACTATATATATTTCTAAAATTTGACGGCACACTTTATGAATTTGGCGGCACACAAAAGTGCCACGGCACAGTGGTTGAGAATCACTGATCTAGACGCTTGACTCTGAACCCATGACTTGACTGAGTTACATATATGACATTTCCAGGTCACTCATATAACAGCAAGTACTGGGTTCGGTTAGGTACCTCCAAGAGTACGACACAGATAAAAATGCTGCGTTAGATCAGTGGCGTTACAATACGCAACGCCGCTCATCTAACGCGTCCAACATATGTACATCGTACATTCATAGACAGACTGGGAGAGTCTATGTGTGAAGTGGCAGATTCACCTTCATTCTGGCCGAGGCTTTATTTATTATAAATGAAGAAACGAGCTTGCAGCCCTCTCTGGTCGTAAGTGACTACTGCCTCCAATGTGTAGATGTCTATCGGAGACATGTCCATTGGACAGGTGTCCATGTGATAGATTCATTATGTAAAGTCAAGTGCCAGAATCAAATTGAGAACGAAATAATTTATTTCGTTAAAAAACTTACACGTTATGTTGTTTTCCACGGGATCTAAAAATTCATAAATCAATCACATTATTAAAAAAGAAAACCACCCAGTCTCGTAATAAGAGAAGTGATTCACTGCTCGCTAAGACTTCATCATCAACCGTTTTAAGTGTCTGGTTCTCTCACTCGCACGTTATAATTTACGCTACAGTACAAAATGGTTTGATGGGACTTGGAGTAACGAGTCGAGACGAAAAACAGAACATTAAGTCATTCTGTTTTCAATACGAACTTGAAGTGGCTCTTGTTAAATTTCCAGTTTTAAAGGGTTCAGAGCCGGTTCTGCAATCAAAATAAAATTAAGTAATTTTTTTGCAGTAAATAGATGTTACGTGTAATAGAGGATCACGCTCGTAGTCTCTTTGCGTGATAAATTCCGAAACGTCGCTATCGTGAAAAAAACATCAACGACATAGCTCGTAAGATTAGTAAGTTGAAGTGGCCATAGGAAGATTGTATAGGACTCAGGACCGATATCTGATGGGTAAAAAATTCTCGAATGGCGACCACGGACCAGAAAGCGCAATGTGGATAAGTGTCCCCTCCCAAACGTTGTAAGAAATGCTACCTGCATTTCAATCTAGGAGTAACTGTAAAATGTCAAAAAGCATTAACTATGATGCATTACAGATCAGGTTTATCGGCCGTGAATGTCTTAACACTTTCGCTGCTACCAGATTTGGGATTGTTGAGTGTTGTGCGGCATTTAGACTTTTTAGATAAATGCATGCATAAGAGCAGTTTCATGAATATAAGAATAATAAAAAAATGGCCAATTTAAAACCGAACGCGATATTCTCGAGTACCTATATATCAAGTTAGTAGTAACCACGGAGCCGACATACGAAGTGAAATTCATCTCACCGTATACGCTGCGGAGGTCGCAGCGAGTGTTAAGGCTGATGAATTAGACGTTCTTTGAATTGCAGGTGACCCTGTTGTGTCTTTGATTCGGTCCTCGTTCATACACGGGAGGATATTATTATTTGGGGGCTACAAAGCGACATTAAAACACATAAAACTTGTTAACAAAACAAGTGGAGTAAATGAAACACGCTTGCGACCGTGCGCAGGCCGCGCGTTCACAGCCCGTGAACCCTTGCCTGGTGCGAGTTTATTTTTAATTCTTATTTGGAATCGGCCGTTTTGTGACGACGACCACATGTCGCGACCCAGATGTGGGACGCCCGGTGACACAATGGATGGATGCGGTATTTTATGGTATTCTCTGTAGTAGGTAGGATCCCTATTATTTCATATATTTTACAACTATCCTTTGTCAATTCTTAGAAGCGGGTTTTGATTTCTGGATGATAGAATCTAACTTTTGGGAGGGGTTATTAAATCAAATCTTCTTTATATATGCAAATGTATTAGGTGATTATAATTTGAGATCGATATATTATTATTCTCATACCAATTATTCGGCATACAATAAAGTAGATAACAATAGTTTATAGGTTGCTTTAATCCCCTGGTTTGGGTAAAGCGTTTATAATATTGATATATTATATATCTATACTAATATTAAGAGTTATAATTTGTTTGTTTGTAAGTTAAGTAGGGGTAATCGCCCGAACTTGATCCAATTCTAAAATTTTTTCACTGGTTGAAAACTACACCATTCCTGAGTGCTATAGGCTATAAATTACATGGTGGCGCAGTCCTACGCACTGGCGCGAGGATAACGTGTGCGCGGCGTGGTGCTGCCGGCTTTATTCACGCCTGGAACCCCAGCTCGCGACAACGTTTACACCACACATATTAGCTGCGTTATTATACATAGTATTTGTCTAGAATCTAAGTTCCCGCAGTGGTCCAGGTGGACCCCCAGGGGTCCACGGGAGACTCGGCGGGGGTCTACGTTGGCGTACGCAAATTTCCATACTTAAATCTAATCTTCACATTTTTGTCGAGTTTTGGGAATATGGTAGTGAAAAAAAAAAGTCCGGGGACCTCAAGTATAGAAAGTCGGAAAGAAATCTACAATTATTTTGGGATTTTTCATTTAGCACGAAAACCGATTTTCATGCGGGCGGAGCCGCAAGCGACACCTAGTTATATTACCTGTATTTTTATAGATATACGAGTATTATAGCTGCAATGAATAAAAGCATAGCGATTACCTGTATTATTAAATATAACCTTTGAGGTACCTACCGTACCTAGCGGTAATCATGGCGTTATCATTGTAACATGATACAGTTATTGTAATAAATTAATGTTCTTATTAACTCCTTAGCCTTTGTACTGTAATCTGAGGTTCGTACACATGATTACCTACAGTATGACTAAATGTTATTATACTTTCTATGTAATATTAAGTTTCTTTGTAAATCTCGGAAGATACCTAACTAAAATAAAATATATTCCGTGCTAAGTAATTTTTTTACATTTTATTTTTAAACACACCTAATGTACCAAAACTTTTATGAAATATACACAATCGCCAATTGTGACATCTTTATCATATTTCTTTTTTTTTACAAAAGAAGACATTTGTCGGGATATAATAATTCCTAGGAAACCAAAATTTTTTTTTTGAATAATTATTCAATCCCTTAGTATGTTACGACAATATTGTCAATTTCAATAATTGACAATATATATATCAAAAATGAAAAATGAAACTTAGGAAAAGATAGTCAATTGGTATTATTACCTACTGCTTTTATTCTCTGGATTTATGCATTTTAGGTTTAAATTGGATAAACATAACACAACATCCTGTCGCTCGACCAGTAGCAGGCTCGTGGAGGCGGCGTACTAACGTTCTGTGCGCCCCCGCGAGGAGACGGAGAGCAAGGATCTGCCGACAGGAGAGGACCGAGGAAAATAGGCCAAAGCCCACCCACGTCGCGCGGTAATGGATGCTCGTGCGACTCCCGCGGTTGGGGAACAGAGCTCAAGAAGGACGTCGTGTGGTTTTTAGTGGGAGCAAGCCCCACATAACCGCCATGTCGTGCCCTCGGCATAGCGGTATGCCTTCAGGCATTATTTTTTTACCATATTTAAGTCAGTAGTTGACTACAATCCCACCTGATGGTAAGTGGCGATGTAAACTAGGGTGGTAAAACGCACTAGCTTAATAAAAATACTCTTGTCTTAAAGACACCTACATTATAATCGGACAGAAATACTGATGCAGGAAGACTATTCCAGTCTGGCTGCACGTATTATGAACGTAGAAGCAAATCGCTTCGTACGGGTGGCAGGGATGTCTACGAGGTAGGGATGATGGCCCGCCGTGCGCCTAGTAGTCCGATGGTGAAAGAGGGATGGAGGAATTAAATCTTTTACAAAAAAAAAACACGTAAAAAAAAGGTTAATATATAACAAAAAAAGGTTACAGTACTAAAACCTGTTTTGTTACTGTAAGAGTTTTTTGTGTACTACTAGACTGTAAGTAATAACTAATTAACTACTATATCTAGTAGTGCACCCAAATCAGAACAGCGACGTTGAACTATAGATAAATTTGCTACTGAATTGTCAAAAAAAAAATAGTAATGCAATTTCATGCTTAGGCTTGACACACATAAAAAATTTAAGAGGTTTGTTTTTTATTTTAGATTTATGTACATGTATTGAGTAAAGTTTTGCAAGACACATAAAAACATATCTAACAAAATATCAAACAGAACCATTTACTCATCATACATACACCTCCATGAAATGACTGAACCGGAATGATCCGTAATAAGTATTATATATTCGGCAACGGTGATTAGAACATTTACAAATTTTGTTTCTTCATCTTCATTTCGTCTATACTTAGGACCTGGCTTGCCGGTGTTGACTGCGCGCTTTTTTCAGTAGTTGTTAAGATTCACAATCGCTCCTCCGCTTCATATGAAGTAATTTGTTTTTTGGTTGTGAGTCGGGCCTGGCACCACCAGACCACCAATGCATTTTAATCAAAATAAAAATTTAAGTTATGAATTCTACAGTTATAGTAGTTTTATGATATATTGATCTAAAACATTATTTATGTAAATATTTATGTTCGTGCATTACATATGAGTTGATATCTATTTGTAATAATCGTCGATCGATCGTTTGACGACTGACTGATACAGTGGCAGTGACCCTGCTTTCTGTGAGACGGGTTCGAATCCCGGTAGGGCTAAACTGTGTGTGTGATGAGCACAAATGTTTTCATCCGAATCATGAACGCATTGAACTATATATGTACCTATTAGTTTTTATCTGTATATGTATGTATATCGTTGTCTAGTACCAAAAACAGGGAATCCTAGTTTGGGATCAGATTAGGATGTGAAAGTGTTCAGAATATTATTTTATATATTCATTAACTAAACAGTTATACACTACGTAAAACTTGATTCAATATAATTATATTTTGTAACGTGTAAAAGCTAGTTTCTATGTAAGCAACAAGAATATTATTTTCCTGTGTTAAAAAAGCAGTCACAAATTATTATTAGTTTATTTTATCGAGTATATAAGGTGTCTTAATTAGAACTCATTTGTATCAGAACCTTTGAAGAGCGCGCACAAAAGATATCTCGAAACCCAATTATTCTGAGCGATCGATTACCTATTATCATAACAAAAAAAACTAACTCCACAACACGCGCGCTACTCCACAATAGTGGAGTACACGCAGGCGTAAGTTGGACAAGTAATAGATGCGTCAGTTATTTATTTCCCAACGTCGAGATGGACGGTACAGGCGGGCGGGCCCCGTGCGCAGGCGGCCGATCAGCCGATAACGAGTAAATATCACCGCTATCGGCACGACATCGGCTCGACAGGGACGCGACATCGCGCCGCGCCGCACCGCCATAGCGTATCTCCTGAATCGCCGCCTACCTGACTAAAACAAAAATTTTACGATCGCATCGACTTAACGCTGATCGCATCCACCGAGATAATGTTTAATTAATTGGGCAGGTCCGCTAACTGTTATTTTCTTGGCCATTTAATTTACACTTGATGAGTGTAATAAACACCGACAATGGCGGCTGTTTAACGTTCGTTCGGAAGGTTTGTACTCGTACGGCCGCGTGGGTCCGTGCAGCGATAAAAATAATATAACGCCTCATTGTGAGAGCGTTGAAAATAATAGGAATGCAGTTAAGTCTATTTACGAGTCTCCGGAAAGTTGCTACCATAGTTCTTAGTCATTAGATGCGAGTACTTTTCGGTAGAAATATTGTTTTGTTATAGTCTGTCATAGATTTATAGTATAAGAATGTAATTTGACTTACATAACTATTGTGAAAATAAAAATGATTCCCCAGAGAAAATAATATTTTAATAAAACGGTACACGGTTTATTAAATAAGAAAAGTTTGGATTAGTTAAAAGATTAAATATATCTGTAAATCGACATTGATTGTTAATGGCATTCGCTCAACAAATATTCGAAAAAAAAATAGTCATTCTTGTTGAAAATATTAGCATTACGAATTATAGACGACGCGATGGGCAAAACAGTTTTATTTACGTAATGATGATCTTAATCATCAATTTATACTTTATTATGATTAGAGGTCTATTGATTCTGCCGCACAGGAAATTCATTGCCAATGCTGCTATTTTAAAAAGACCTATGTAGTATATTTTCACGAAGGGGACCCCTAATAAATGAACCACATATCTAAAATCAATTCACACTGCCTGAAGGTTTTTTAACAGAAAAGTAAAAAGAAGTGTATCTATATTTTCGATTTTTTAGTTGATAAAATAAATAACACAACATAAAAAGAAAACAAAATGATAAAAACAATTATAATAATACTACAAAGTAGGTGATACCTACGCAAGTTTCACCATTGATAATTAAAGGATTTTTATTGGTGTCAGATGTTGAAAAGACCTCCTAGGTATGTATAACTGAGGCTTGCAAATTAACGTAAATAACATTTGGAATTTCATGTTATTTTTTATATGATCAATGTAATTAAATATAGAAGTTCCAAAGCAAACAGTTTCAAAGCAGAGTATATAACTATTTTTATTCAGCCTCTGAAGTGTCATAAGAAAGCAGAAGCAGAGTAAATAACACTTACTTTTCTGATGAGTTATGAAAAACTGTTGAGTGAATTTTTATGACGTGACATCAACATTTTACACGTTTAAGTTGCTTTAAACATCTAGGTATTTAAACAATAAAGGTATATATATATATATATA
>WUAW01037801.1:3488-17108 GCA_017165845.1 Thaumetopoea pityocampa | reverse complement strand
CTCAAAAGGTTGCAAGGCTGAAATGACAGTGAGTGGAGTACGTGGCTCGTAGAACCGATCGAAGTTGGGGTCCTAATGTGCTAGAATGGCGACCTTGAACGGAAAGCGTAGCAATGATCTGGTGAAGGCCGCGGGCAATCGGTGGATGCAGGAGGCTCATAGCGATGATGATGATGACTAGAAAATATCACAGTAAACAATACATGCTAATTTTATTTTATAAATAAGCAAGTACTGTAAAATATGGAGACTTACCACACAGAATTTGTGGCTGTACACTTCACAGTGAAGTTTTACAAAGTTGAATGAGTTCAAACCACTTTGCAACTTGGTTGTGTATCTTACGCTGCGTATAATATTTACGTACGTGCAAACTTAAGAGAAAATGGTGCCGATTCTGTTTGTTGTAACAGAACTTAATTAAATTTGGTCCCTCCTTATCTTTTTCTAAAGCCAAACGCCAAAACGAGATAGCTCCAATTTTGGTGCTGTCAGTTTCGTTTAGGAACGTCAAAATTAAACGATTTAGGGGCGATTTCGGAACACACGGAATAAAGATACGCAATAACGCAACATTTATTTGAACCGTTTGACAAAAACGTAAGTCGGTACTCGCTGTAAATGTTTGCCATCTCGTTTTGGCGTTTGACATTAGAAAAAGATAGAGGGGGACCAAATTTAGTTAAGTACTGTGTAACAGAATCGGCACCAATATGCGTCAGTACTCTCAACGGACCGCTAGGCGTGAGGTGCTTGATAATATAACTGCAGTCACAAAGTGGGACTCATTTGGCACGTACGTACATTTTATATTTTGTTAACGATTATACAAATGGTTATGGTTTGGTTATGATATATACATCTAAACATCAATATAATCGTAGTAATTCTCCTGTAACCCAACTTAACTAAATTTAGACTCTCCCTATCTTTTTCTAATGTCAAACGCCAAAACGAGATAGCAAATATTTTTAGCGAGTACCAACCTATGTTTCTGTCAAAAGGTACAAAAATGTTGCGTTTCTGCGTATCTTTAGTCGGCATGTCTAAACAAAACTGAAAGCGCCAAAACTGTAACTATCTCCTTTTAGCGTTTGGCATTAGAACAGATAAATGAATGACAGGGGATTTTTTGAAGTACCTTACTAGATGTTTCTCGCAGGTCCGCCCATGTGTATCTANAAACTGAAAGCGCCAAAACTGTAACTATCTCCTTTTAGCGTTTGGCATTAGAACAGATAAATGAATGACAGAGGATTTTTTGAAGTACCTTACTAGATGTTTCTCGCAGGTCCGCCCATGTGTATCTGCCGATTTATACACAAGTTGTTATATCTCCAGTGTCTGTCATCGTAGAGAAATAAAATGTGAACCATAGTTTAATCCTAATTTCAAACATATATTTTTTATCAAAATCCGTCTAGTAATTTTTGCGTGATGCTCGAACAAATAAACAGACGATTACAGTTTTATAATAGTGTAGAAATCAAAAGTTACATCGAAATATCCCGCAGGATCGGTACGGTAATAATAAATAGTAATAATAATAATATTGAGGACACTTTTTCACAGCCATTGGTCTAGCATCAAATTAGGATTCACCGTGTGTTGGGTACTAGACAACGGTATATATACTTGTATATATAAAGACTAATACATATGTAGATAAACATCGTTGACTCGGCTACAAGCTTTCGAGCTCATCACACAAAGTTTGTCCGTACAGGGATTCAAACGTGGGATCAATTAGCGCAGAAAGCAGTCACTACCACTGAAACAGTCAGCTGTCAATAGTAATGGGTTGTTTACGCCTGTCAAAAAAAAACGCAAAAAGCAGACAAAATGGACACATGGTGAATCATTATCTGTAAATGTGCTCACACAGTGTCAAGGAAGCAACATTTGAAGAGTGACTAAAGGGTCGAGAGGTGTCCTATATCGTGAAAGTAACAAAGTAGTCACCACAACCGGTTGAAAGCAGTATTGGACTAAACAATACCAGCACTTCCTCTATCAGAACCCTCACTTACCGGACTCATCGCTTATTCGCGCCATCACTTCACCCTCTCGAGAACAAAGGCTCTGAACTTTCCATTCTGATTGGTGATGGAGGCAAGCCAGAGACGGGAGGTCGCTCAACAATATTCACACAATCCGGCGCTAAATACAAGCCAGAGGATATTATTCCTCTGGTATTTAGTATCTATATATTATATCACTATTCCCAACAAATCAGCTACAATACGGCTTTTCATTGTTAATTTCGCTGTACAGCGCTAGCATAATGTTAACGTCATTCCAATTCTTCACGCAAATGGCGTGAAAATCAGCTGAGAGATGGACTATAAAAACAACACCATTAGCCAAGATTAGAACGAATATTCACTGCAATCTCCAAAACTACTCTGTCAAGATAACATATTCAGTGCGAGAGACATATTCCAAGAGTACAAATATCTATAATTTTTTTTTTGTTAAATATTTGAACGAAATACCGATACGTCATCGACATTCTTACTTCTCAGTAAAACATAGTGGTTGTTAATTAAAATGTGTGTGTGTTTTTTTAATATAATAAGGCAAATAATACATACAACACTGGCCAATCTAATTTTTCAATACTCTAATAGGCTAATACATTAAAAGAGAATATTCCAAAGTAATTTAAAACCACAGACAAAAAAGTCGTGAAACGAAAATAAGCTTCGGAATTTGAACAATTTTGAAACGCAATAGCTGTACCAGTTTTTTTTTCAGTGAGCTTCATTTATGATATTACGTTGCCTGTCCTACGCTACAACAGACAGATAGTGGTATCACTTATGTTTTTATAGCTGTCAGTGTATCGGGCGCCGATGTGCGTGGGCGCATCGGTTCACTGCCCACTTATCCAGAGTCCATTTGCAGTGTTTCCGTCACACACATCCGCCTTGATTATGAGAATATGGACTCCATAAAAACATGTTACATTGTAAATATTTTTGAGCGATAAACACTTATTATTTTCCCATTGTATTATTATAAATTACTATTGTTTTAGGTATAGGAAAATAGTATGTTTTTAAAAAGATTTTCCCTAAGATCAATAATAATACACAAATATAATAATGTATACATTTATAGTGCGTGTTATACAGTTTAAGCCGAATATCATGATCTTGGATTCGCTGGCAATATTTCAAGAATATTTATTCACACGACTGCAGTCGTTTCGTTGGCAACTAGGAGGGTTTTAACATACTTACAGGCTTTCTCAGGGTATTTTGTTTCATCATCATCATATCAGCCCACCAACATCCACTGCTGGGCATAGGCCTCCTCCAATAATCGCCACACTGAGCGGCTATGAGCCACCTCCATCCACCGATTGCCCGCGACCTTCACCAAGTTATCGGTCCACCTAGTTGGGGCTCGACCCACACTACACTTTTCGGTTCAGGGTCACTACTTCAGCACTTTAGGACCCCAACGTCCTAAATCGGTGTTTTGCTTATCCAGTAAATAGTCTTTTTGCTAGTAATCATCATGTCATATATCAAGAAGTACTTACATAAAAACTAAATATCATGTATTGGTGTAAATTCTGGTGTAACACAACTCAACTAAATTTAGGCTCTCTTTATGTTTTTCTAATGGCAAACACCAAAACAAGACAGCAACAATTTTGGCGCGGTCAGTTTTGTTTAGACACGTCAAAATTAAATTCTACGCACAAATTTAGACGTGGCTTCGGAACATGCCGATTAAATATACGAAAAAATGCAACATTTGTACCTTTTCACAGAAATGTAGGTGGTACGCGCTAAAAAAGTTTGCTATCTCGTTTTGTTGTTTAGCATTAGAAAAAGACAGGGAGATCCCAAAGAGCTGTATTTTTAGTAAAGTTCCGATTCTCATCCTGAGACCTCCTAAGATGTCTATAATGTAGACCGTACATGAATTAGAAATAAATCAGTGACAAGGGGTCGGGATCGAAGCAACGACCTTTCGATCGTAAGCCGTGTCTGGCACTACAACACAAATACACCACCAATGTACTTTTATGCTTCATGTGCCTGTAATTACGGGAGCGTACTATCGACAAACTTGAAGCATGCCCACCATAAAGCTGTTTTTCGTGTGCAGTGACCAACAATTGCAACATAAGAATTCGTCTCATTATAGTTACGGTTTGCAAGCGAAAACATTACGGGTTTGCTATGTCGATAGTACCTTACACTTTACCGAAACAGCGCGCGCGGGACACTGCCATCTCGTGCACTCGACGTTCTATCATTACATGTGAAATTGTACTTTAACATTCCTGTGATAAGGTATAATTTGCTTCTTTGTAGCGCCGGCTTAACAGCGAAATAAACAGATTAGAATTAAGTTTTTTTTTCTTTTTAGACAACCTGCGATTCAAGGAATAAATACTACAGTCTTCAAAATGCCTCTCGAACGAGGTTATTATGGCAAATACCCTTTTCATTGGGGGACATTTGGAGAAGCTTTTGAATCATTGCTTGAAACATGGTCTAAAATTTAAATATGGATTGTTTAAAAATAATTTATATTTAATGATCAGAAATAGGTAAGCTATTTAAGACTATAATGAGCGCATATGTTAATGTGAACATAGATATTTCGTAGAAATCGCAGAATTTTCAAATGAATTACCATGTTTACTATTATTTTAATTAAAGTTATTTTTAAATAGATTTTCTCTGATATGATTTAATACAGATACATTTAATATAAATGAAATAACTAAATATATTACTTTGAATACATGCAATGCACAATTCCGGAAATGCTGAGAATATTGTTATATCTATAAAAATATACAGGAAGTCTATAAGTCTATAAATGGTTCATCTAATTCCGATCACTGACAATAATACTTACCTTTTTAGTTCGACGTGATAGATTAACAAACATTCCAGAAAATCGATTGGGACAGTTTAACTATGTTAGGGATTTGAAAGTGCAAGTCGGTAGGACTGTCCTTCAGAGGCATAAATTCAGGCGTCCTAAAAGTCACTAGCTGGATGTTGTGAGCCAAGGTATAGAAGCAAATGAGCTCCACATTAAAATGGTGAAAAATGATCAAAATAGATTGTATGTAATGATGAACCTGGTAAAAAACGGCACTAATAAAGCCAAGAAGAAAAGGTTGTGATTGCACATTTCAGAAAACGAAACATATTAAAATGGTAATAAAATCTTTATTAATAAAACTTTATAACAATATTAGTATTAATTAATGTTAATAATTGTGAAAAATCGGCAATAGTGTTGTAGTCAAATGAATAACATTAAAATCAAGAGATCGCGACTTTCTAATTAGATTCCAGAAAGATTAATCAATAATTGGGTAAATAAATTAATAAATAATATTTACTTAGCATTATAGGAAATAAAACTTTCATTTCAGAGATTAAAGGGTGTTTGACACCGAATGTTATTATAATGTAGTATCATTGTTAGTCGGACACTAGGATAGTATCAAGACTTTGAAACTCCCAGAAGCTAAAATAACTTATTTAACGCCAATATCGCGTGACGTTATTGCAGTAGAAGTGCGTGATACTGACGTAGTAGTATTAGCAGTTTTCGCAGCAGTTCCCACCTTCTTAACAGTGGTTGTGGTCGTCGTTTTAGAAATACCACCGTTTGGCAGATGTTGAACGTCGCTATCAGTGTGCACTTCCTCAGTAGCAGCCTGCTTCTTATCGGTAACACTTGCATTCTTGACATTCCTTTCAATATTCTGCTCAAAGCCTTCTCTCCTGATAACTTCGCTACTTCTATCTTCAGTGCATGTACCACTTCTGTCACCTTTTTCAGCTGTTCTAATAATTCCGTTTTGTACAGGAATTACTTCACTGTTTTCGTAATGCTCAGAATAACCGGTACCATCAGATTTATCAATTGTGTAAGAGCCGCGACGGACCGGTTTCTCTGGAACCCAAACGATTTCTTGGGTTAATGTTTCCTTCACCGGTTCCGGTGAAACTGTTGTGCTACGGGTTTCACTTTCGTGTTTTACTTGAGTGATATGCCCGCGAGTATAAGTGTCACTTGATATGTTAGACTCAGCATAGTGATTAACATTTCTTTGGTGTTCGATATCGTCGTGAAGTGTATTAGCATTGGTATAGTTATCGACGTAGTTATTAGTTGGAGTCTCGAGCTTCCTTGTTACCACGCTCTTCGTATCCGTCGCTTGAGAAAATGATCGTTCCGTCGGGCGGTTTATAGGTTTTAGTTGACCCAACAAAGGCGAGTGTTTGATTCCAAATGTTATTTGCGGTGTATTTTTAATCTGCATCTGTAATTATAAATTTTGTATTATAATACTTTTATTTTTAATGATGATCCAATTTCATATACAAAATTTTGATGTGTCTTTTTTATAGGCTTTTGTTTGAAACCAAACGGCAAACAAAAGCCTTTGTTATGTCAATCTCATTGTTCTCAAACAATTATCAGAGAAATATTACAGACTTATAGTAGACTCATTTTGTCTAAACTGTAACAAAACTTATGTACCAGTTTCTGCATCCTATCATAATAACACTTTAAACAGAAGTTTCTTTTTACCCGACTGCACCAAAAAGAGGGTTATGTTTTTCGAGTTCATGTTTGTATGTAATTTCTTTGGCACTCTCTATAGCCTAAACAGCTTGATGGACTTTAGTTTGAGAGGTGTTGTTAGAATCGTCTTAACTGTGAGAGTGACACTGGGTTTATCAAAAGTACAAAAAGTTTACATTTTTCACACAGTCGAGATTTTTTTTAATTTTTTATTTAACGAATTGGTTATTTCAACTAGTAGTTACCAAATAAGAGTTTCAATAACTTTTAACAATTTTTCTAAAGATTAACAAATGTTTTAGTGATTGATACTGAACGTCGGTGAAATGATGACGATGGTGATTATTTGTCCTAATGTTGTACGCAGTATGCGGACAAATTACGGAGTGCACGGTTCAGAAACAGCATCGTCATAAACTACTGGTTGGCAGTGGATATAACTTCAGCAGTTTATTTATATGTATATACCTATTAATTTGTTCCAATTTATAAGGTTCTAAAGAGTGCGAGAGTACTGTCATAATTTATAAATTATGATTAGGAGATGACTGATGCTATGGCATCAGTCATCTCCTCACCTAATAAACATATACATAGTTCGGAGAGTTGTTTCAAATAAATACAATATTAAACTACAGTATTTGGGTAAGTAAATCTCATTATATGCATCTATAATAATATAATATAATATGCGTATTATAACAATATAATGCACGGTGGGCCATAAGTTTTTGCACTTTTATAAAACATCTTGCGTTTAAACCATAAAGGGGAGAGGCGCGGGGCATGAATTATGTTAGAGCTCAGTTTTCGGAAATTTAGGTGGAATGGATCGCTTCACGGGGGTGCAACGCGTGTTTTGTGTAGAGCAATTATACAAAAATAATAGTTCTTACGTGACGATTCGGCACTTGTATCGTGCTTATTTTCAATAAAACTATTGAAATCAATGTTCCAGCGTAAATTTAATTAAATCGTGAATCAAGAAACAACCCAGGATGCCCACGGAGTAAAAGAAGCTAAGAGAACATCATGCAATAGAGCGCATCTGTTTAAGAAAATCCGAGGCTGTCACTCGCAGACGCGACGTAGTTCTATGCGTATAAGTTTTAAGATATCCTATTAACTTATGGAACAAAAAACTATTGCTAATAAAAATGAAGCTATTAAACTGTTACCTTTTCCGGTGAATAGGTGCCGGGCGCTGGCACTCGCGCACGGTCGTCGGCGGGCACCTTGTGCCGACCCGACATCGTGTACACGGGGGTATCCAGGACAGACGGGATGCGGTAAGTATTCGGTGCTACAACAAAATTTAATAATTACATACATACATACAGTCACGCCTTTTTCCCGCTGCGGTAGGCAGAGACCACTACTTTCCACTTGTTACGATCCTAACATACATCTTTCGCGGCTTCTACTTTCATCAACGCTTTCATATAAACTTGTCGATTGCGGGTACTCCTAACCGGGCCTTTCTTTAACACGACTTCGATTTGGTCGAGATCGAATTTAAATGTGGGCTGCGGATAGCCACTTTGCTACATCAAATGATCCTAGCAGGTGGAAGGACGTGGTCTCTGCCTACCCCAATGGAAAAGAGGCGTGACTATATATATATGTATGTAGTATGTACTATGGTCTCTGCCTACCCTTATGGGATATCGACGTGGCGTGAGTGTATGTATGTATGTGTGTAAATATCTGAAAACAAGTTGCGAAGCAAGCTTTTTCGCCAGCACATTTCGCCAAAGCGTTTGCGACTTAATGTTGTTGGATATATTGTTATAAGACTGTTGTTGCACAGGCCATGCCTAGTTTAGTTTAGATTAGTACTAATATAATTGTATACACTGTTAGTTACCTAAACACATACGATATAAAGATTCTCTTTAAATTAATGTACATCAAAAACGTCCACAGTTTTAGTGGTCAAACTCGAAAAACTGCAATTGTCTACCCACAATTTGGTTTTAACATTTTTACTGTACAAAATTGTATAACTATTCTAAACTACTATGGTGTCTAACTATTTGATTTTGTTGATCAATAAATATTTTGTTGTCGGTGTACCGCCATTTTATATCATGTCAGTTCGGACCTACCACTTGGCATTTACACTACACAATACATTAATAATATGATAAAAGGCGCCTATCAACACGTTTCGATTACCTACTAATTTAGTTTCTTAGTTACAAGTTTATTTTGGTGAGTTTTTTCACCGACAGTATCATGTACATATAATCTGCACATAGAGTTTTGGAAATTGGGTCACACTGCCACATTGGGTCGAAAATAACTTGACAAAATACGAGTGTACCATTACTTATGCCTCTGCCTACCCTTTTCTCGATAATGAGATAAATGTATACAAAGTGTGTATACAGAGTCTGAGTGTAATAAATATTTTTTTTGAGAACTAATTGATGAAAAATTTTGGGTAAATATGCAATAATATGACGTACCATTACCAAATTATAGACACTAAGTTACTCCACTTGTTTAGAAATATTAGACACCTGTTAAGTATTTTGTTAACATATTACGGAAAAGAGAGACTCACCGGGTGTATCCGCAAATTTGTTGGTTTGTATTTTAACACCAAATGTATGTTGTGGAGAGTATGTCAAGATGAACTTATAGCCCTTCTCAGGATTATATGCCCCAGGGGCCGGGACCTTAAGACGCTCATCGATTGGTTCCTTATGTCTACCCGAAATCGTATACAACGGTGTCTCAACAGTCGTTGGAATATTGTATGAATTAGGTGCTGAAAGGCAATGACGTGCGACAGGTGACAATACAAACAGAAATATCGAACACACATCAAACATGAATGCGTGCAAACATATAAATAAAAGAAGCGAAAAAGATATAGATAGTTTCAAAATAGTCCAATATGGAGACTAAAAATCTAAACTTGAATTTTTCAAATTCCGCCTGATGTAAAATCACCAGTTTCTTTGACGGTAACATATCTATAGTTGCATGTCGCTGATAACACAACTTTGTCAGTGTACTAATTGACGCTGATTTAAAACTAGATGACTGCGCATACAAAAAGCAACAAACAAAAGCCAAACCGTATTAGGCCCATGTTGTGGACTTTAGTATAAACCCTCTCACCTTGAGAGGAGAACACGGAATTCTGACTGTAGATGGGTTGATGATGATGGTACAAACAAAAAGGAAAAAATTTTAATTTAAATCGAATTATCATGAGGTTGAAGTCGGTTAAAACAGAAGGTTAAACACATTGGAGTATACAAATAATAATGTAATGTAATATAACAGTTACCTACCAGGAGTGTCCAAAGCTTTCAGGGTATCAGGTTTAATTCTAAAAGTATATTGCGGAGAGTTGTGCATTAACACTTTATCGGCTTTGTCTGGGTTGTAGCTGTTTGGTGCGGGAATGTTATCCACCTTAGGAGGGTCTGTCTTTATTCTGAAAGAGTATCGAGGCGCGCTATCCAAAAGAACTCTGTCGGCTTTCTCGGGGTTATACATATTAGGCGCAGGTGTGTCATTTATTTTTCCGTCCTTTCCTTTTGGCGACATTGTGTAAGCAGGTGATTTATCTAAAATAATATTGTCAGCTTTTTCTGGATTGTAAGCAGTTGGTCCAGGTGTATATAGCATTCTGTTATCTTCTCTTTTTGTACCGAAGGTATAAGATGGTGCATGTTCATATAAAATTGTATTAGCTTTTTCTGGACTATACGCATTAGGTCCCGGATTATTTGAAACCTTATCTGCGGGACCTTTAACACCAAAACTGTATTTGGGCGCACCATCTAACATATATTCGTATTTGCTTGGGTCATAACAATTTGGGGCGGGAGTATCCATAGGTTTATGATATGTTAGTTTTTGTCTAAATGTATAAGCAGGAGAACTCTCAAGTAGTACTTTGTCAGCTTTATCAGGATTGTAAGCATTCGGAGCTGGTGTATTAGAAATTTTTTCAGGTTGACCCTTACCGCCCATTGTAAATTTTGGTGTTCCATCTAATACATGAGGATCATATTTATTGGGAGCGGGTACATCAGGAATTTTCGCATCAGGATATTTGCCAGACATTGTATAACTAGGCGTATTGTGAGGCAAATGAGGATCGTATACATTTGGTCCAGGAGTCTCAGACGGTTTATCAGAAGGTCTTTTCCCAGACATTGTAATTTTTAGTATCGTGTCAAGTAAATGAGGATCATAAGAGTTTGGTGCAGGAACATCTGAAGGTTTAGCATCAGTGCCTTTTCCAAACATTGAAAATTTCGGGGAACTATTGGGCAGATGAGGATCATAGCTGGTAGGGCCAGGAGTATCAGTATGTTTACCATCAGGACCTTTACCGGCAATAGTATACTTCGGAGTGCCGTTTGGTAAATGAGGATCGTAGGCATTTGGAGCTGGTACATCAGAAGGTTTACTTGACGGAGGTCTCCCGGTAATAGTAAATTTAGGCGTACCATCCAATACATGGGGATCATATACGTTTGGCCCTGGAGTATCTGAAGGTCTCGATTCCTGTCCTTTACCATATAAACTAAACTTAGGAGTACCATCCAATAAATGTGGTTCATAGACATTCGGAGCCGGTGTGTCGTTAGGTTTTTCCGTAGCGGTTTTTTGTCTGAAAGTGTATGCAGGCGATGATTCATGTAAAATTTTGTCAGCTTTATCTGGATTATAAGCGTTAGGCGCTGGAGTTACTTCTATTTTATCTGTATGACCTTTACCACCAATTGTAAACTTGGGAGTACTATCTAGCATATGAATAGACTTTTCAGGAGCGTAAACATTTGGTGCTGGCGAATCACTCCTTAAAGTTATTTGTTCTTTAATTCTGAACGTATATGATGGTGAATTTTCATGCAAAACTTTGTCAGCCTTTTGAGGGTCATAACTATTCGGTGCTGGTGTCTGCTCAATTTTCTGAAACACTTCTTTGGATCGTATGGTATACGAAGGTGAAGTTTCATGTAATATTTTATCTGCTTTTTGAGGGGTGTAATAATTCGGCCCAGGTGTTACTTCATGTTTCTCAGCTGCCCCTTTACCAGCAAGAGTGTACTTGGGTCCATTCTTCAATGAATGAAGTGTTTTTTCTGGTGAGTATATGTTAGGGGCCGGTGCGCTATGGACTTTATTGACATGAGTTTTAGTTCCAAAAGAGAAAGCTGGTGATTTCTCTCTCAGTATCCTATCTGCCTTTTCAGGGCAGTAAGCGTTGGGAGCAGGAATCTGCCCGTTTCTGTCCAACTTCATTTTAGTTGAAAATGTGCTTTTAGTCGATCTTTCACACACAGTTCGCTTAGCCTGAAATTAAAAAAAATAACATTATAATATTACGGTAACAAACATTACTTCATATATAGGACTTATTCGTATTCTTAGGTACGAAAATCTACACAATATTTGTAAATCATCTACACCTTTACTACATGTAGAAAAAAGTTTAAGAATTGACATAAAAAAGTACCTTGAGATTATTTCTTCGATCATGGAACCAGCAGCATGCAAATTTTATATTAAGCAGTTAGACAATGTAGATATTAGAAAATAAATGGTAAATATGTGTACAAATAACTAACAAAGTTAACTTTTTCTAATAAATATTGCATAAGGTAATTGATAAATCAAATTTATTCCCGTATAATAATACATCTTCTGTACATACATCACATAGACATTTCATAATACAAAATGGCAGACATTTTAAATTGATTATCACTGACATTGATCGTCCCAGGAGATTAATTCAAACAATGATAAAATAATCTGTTAAATTTCGCAGATGTTCACCAATGATTACAATCTATGCTACTTTCTATGCACACTAAAATGGCGTAAATCAAATCCCTTTATTATATTCCTGCTATAATAAGATGTCTATGGTACATAACAAATTAAATACACTAAAAGAATAAAACGCTCTTAGCTCCCAGGGTGGCGAGACGATAGTTAGTAAGCTTGACAGGCGAGAGGTTAGATTGCAATGATTCCTTCTGGCGCGGGGTAGAGGGCCGGTTGGCCGATGTACTCCGAGTGACGGATGCCGAAGGTGTGCGCAGGCGCCCAGGGTAAGTTGACGCACACCTGTCATGTGTACAGGCCCCAGAGTTAGTACAAGCACTGATTAACAATCTTTGAAGTACGTACAGAATAGAATAATTAGTGAATAGAATAGTGAAGATTCCACAATTGGCGAGTTAATCGTATATTTGAAAATTAAAATTAATTATTAAATAACAAAAAAGAAATATTATTAAATCGCAGTTAAAATTGACTTTGCTCATGACCTTAGTATTGTTTATTGCACAATGAGGTCACAAGTGGTCACGTGACCATACTGGCGCGGTTTCATGGCACTTTTTTATTTAAATGGAGAAATATGTTTTTGTTGCATTTAAAGGTGTCACATTAAATGAATATTTGNAAAGAAATATTATTAAATCGCAGTTAAAATTGACTTTGCTCATGACCTTAGTATTGTTTATTGCACAATGACGTCACAAGTGGTCACGTGACCATACTGGCGCGGTTTCATGGCACTTTTTTATTTAAATGGAGAAATATGTTTTTGTTGCATTTAAAGGTGTCACATTAAATGAATATTTATACACGAATATGATTTTGAACATATAAAGTGCTTAAATTAATTTTTAAAAACTTATCAACTCCCGGACAGTATCGTTTTGGATTTTGTTAGTGTATTGGATAATGTACATACATATGTCTTTGATTCTTAGTGTGCCAACAAAGTGTTATCTAATTATGTAACAGTTTAAAATGATCTTGGTTTCATTTTCAAATAACTAATTATTCTCTATTCTTAATGAATATCAATTCATTAACTCAGTATGATACATGAATAAAACTTGGGGTTAAAACTTTCGTTTGGACAGATTTTCTTTCAAAGTATTATATTAATAAACTACTAATTTCTTTATTCATATGAATAAAGCTATCTTGTTTGTATCAATTATAACGTAATATGTGTTGTCAAAATAATTATTATTGTATCGTTAG
>WUAW01037799.1:296-11955 GCA_017165845.1 Thaumetopoea pityocampa | reverse complement strand
GGGGAAACCTACTCCCCCGCAGCACCTCAGCACCTGACTGATGGTGTTTACGGCGATATGAGCCGCTCATAACCTTGCATTATCCTGAGTTAAGTATGGATCCACTGTTATTGCGAGTTATGGCCGAAGGATCTCATAACCTGATGCCATCTGACGCCATTATCGTACCCGATCTTTGGCACTAATGACACCAGCATTTCAGGCTCGGTTTTACGTGCGTTCCGAAATATGGAAAATGACATAAAAACATAATATTGAGGACAAAATTTTTTCACGCACATTGATCTAGCCCTAAATTAGAATTTTTTTTTAAGACACCCGCATTAGGATTAATTCCTGTGTCGCGGGGACTGGGGAACATTCAAATAACGGAANNNCAGACTCAGAACAACAATTTGTGGTTCACACAAAGTTGTTGTCCCGTGTGGGGATCGAACCCACAACACAGCGCAGTGGACGCTTAAACCACTGCACCATCCGTGCAGTCCCTGTGTCTTGGATACTTGACAACGATATACATACATACTTATATATAGATAAATACTAATACATGTATAGATAAATACGACCATGACTCGGATACAAATATTCAAAATAACATTCGTACAACATCCTGGCGGTCGCGATACATTTTGATTGTGTAACAAGGTAACGCTGCGGCCCGTTACCTCGGCACACCCCGCGGCTGCTTCACACAGCATCCATGGGGAGAGATGTCACTCCATCTATGCTAGGTGCTAGCACAGCAACAATAGCTGGATTTAATAACTGGAAGGAAGTGAAAGCGGAATCTAAAATGCTATCGTGACGATATCATTTTTTTTTTACGCACAGAAAAGACTGACCCATACCGCCGCGCTGAGGGCACAGCACGACGGTTATGTGAGTATTGCACCCACTAAAAACTGTGCGGCGTCCGCCTTGGCGCTAGCACCCGAGCGCAGGAAGCATGCGAGCAGTCATCCGCGGCTCACGTGCGTCTTCATTTATGGAGGGATCACTCGTTTATTTATGGACGTGTCTTTGCAGAGTTTAATTTGTAATTAATTACATTTGATCGTGTCTTATAGGAATTACAGTTGATTAGTTCCTTATGTTGGACCTTTATTAGCGGCAGAAAAAAAATCCGCCGAATGAAAATGCGCTCCAATATATGTATCTCAATAGATTGTATTTACACACGTGCTTGTCTAGTCTCGGCATAAATGTGGGAGCGCTGTTACGATATTACCGATTACCACACGATGCAGTCGTATTTGTAGCTATTATTATTGAAAGTAAAATGAGTAACTACTCAAACGGGCAATCGGTTAAGCTAGGATCGATATTTTTTTAATTAAAGTGAGTCGCGGTGCCGGTTGGGCCACGACAGCACGACTCGTCGATGCTACAACGCTATTGGTCCAACTAGTTGGTAACGACCAATGGTCAGTGTACTTCGGCCATTAATAGAATTTTGCCTTATTTTATTTATATAACTCGATATAGTAAAGGAGAATTTGAACATAGTTACTAGTTACAGTCTAGTCAGGTAGTCGGCATTTGACGAATCATCAATGCTCACCGATGCTATAGGTCATTCAGTGCTATTGGTCCAACTAGTTGGTAACGACCAATTGTCAGTGTGTTTCGATCATTAATGGGATTTTACTTTATTTTATTTATATAATTCAGTATAACAAATTTTGAAAAATGCACTCTTGTCAGGTAGTCGGCGTTTGAGGCAAAGCCTACCGCAGCCGAATGTTTGATGCAGAATTAGCCAAATCTAGAATACTTTAGAGCTGTATTTCGGATGGCACGTAAAACAACTCTGTCAACTGGTGTCTGAACGACACTAATGTCGTCTGATGATGACAGTCGGCTATCTTAATCCGCTCCACAAGCACATACCCTACAGACCGCTGACTTAAGTCGCAATAATGCTATCTGAAGGGATTCTTGAAAATCAACCCGCTGGTTCTTGCGTGTAGCTACTTTAATAAATTTTTTATGCAATAGAAAAAGAAGATCTTTTTCTTGCAGTAATATTTATGATAAGACTAAGTATACTACTTTAACTTTGAACGAATCGCGGGTGGTTGATAGCCTGTATAAACCAATATAATCCTATATCTGTATTTGTATCTCATTATTTTGAAACTAACACGTTCATAGCGTAGTAGATAGACGTCACAAAGTGCCGAGAGTTGTCCTCAATTGGGAGTATAATAATTATTCAGTGTTCGGGCTTCGACAGATTCCATTAGGGTTGATGCTTATCCAGGTCATATGAATTGTGTACATTGAGATGAGTATTGTTTAATAAACGCTCTTCACAGTCTAGTTGAGAGTGTATCGTGAATATATTGACTTCTAGAGACAGGTGGCGGTTCCCATGAGAAGTCCCTGCATGACGGTTGACGTCACACGGTTGACATGCAACTGAAACAGTAATGAAGTACAAATAATGTACTGGCTAATACTACTTGTGAATATTGTGTGTGTTATTTTTTTTGTATTAAATACATTGGTGATCTAGTGGTGCCAGGCACGGCTTGCGATCGCAAGTTGTCTGCTGGGCATAGGCCTCTCCCTTAGAAAAGAGGGATTTGCCATAATTGGCACGCTTGGCAGACGTCTTGTAAGTCGTAGTAGATTTTATTTGAATAACAGCATAACGCTGATGTACGTTAGTTGTGCAATGTTGCCAAATACGACTTGCGAGTGAAAGGTTGTAGGTTTTATCCCGGTCCCGTACCACTGAGTTATTTCTAATTCATGTACGGTCTACATTTTAGACGCCAATGTACTTAACGGAGAAGGAAAACTTAGTGAGGAAATCTACATGCCTGCATGGGTGTGCGAAGTCTACCAGCCCGCACTAGGCCAGCGTGGTTGACTACGGTCTAATCCCCCTCATGATTAGCGGAGATCCGTGCTCCTGTAGTGGGGACGAATATGGACTGAGGATGATGATATTTTTTGATTATTTTTTAAATACAGATATCAGGAGTTCCTAATTTCTCCTAATTCACCACTCATCTGTGAGGAATATGCCATGCGACACACGTGGGCTTATAATGTGAATAATAGCGTGGTCATGGTCTTTGAGGAGGACAGGATGGTGTCCTGAGACCGTACCTAGAGTCCTATTAAAGCCATTGGATAGGGTACAAGGTTTCAAGTACTTGGTACATTTGCTGACCGCCAGCCTCAGAGACGATAATGATATTGAAAGGGCTCGAAGGGCGTTGTCGGTCAGAGCTAATATGGTGGCCTGCAGGTACGCGCGTTGTTCGCAACAAATTAATCACGACAAGTTATTTGAAGCTATTTCGAAGATTTTACACTTCTTTTTACATTTGCATGTGTACTGTGGGCTAATTAAACTCAAAGATCGAATAGCTTCCTTCGAGTGCAATATAACAACGCGTTCCGGGTGCTGATGAGGCTGCCATTTCTGTAGCGCGTTAAGCCTAGTTCAGTGAATTTAGTGGAGTAGAGAAACGGTAACATTACGGTTATAATCAATATGCCGTTATAAATCATGTCAGGTCGCAAGCCCGCCGGAGGAAAATAATGTATAAACCGTGGTTTGACAATTACCAGTAAATAATTAATTCGTGATAATTACAATAAAACTGACGCTCGTCTTAAATCAAGCTCATATTATACAGTCGAATAGAGACTAGTAGCTAAATATGTCTGAACAATAACAATTTAGTCTGGTAGTTTAGTAAATGATTTGAGTCGAGTCAATCCATTTTGTTCTTAGTTTTGTTGTCTAAGAATAGTGCCCCGACCACGCCTCACTGCTTACTAGTTCCTCAACTGAACAAATCAAAATGTATTGCTTTAGTCGAATTCATTAGCACGCTAAATTGGCATTTTACTTTCGGACGTTCTCAGACTATCGAATTATTATTTGAGATCTTCTGTTACTAATTTCTTCAGAAGACAATACATACCTCTTAGTCTCTTTTACTTATAATAATCCATTTTTTACCCATAGCCTATTTTCTTTATCACAAAAATTTCTTCGTCCACTTCTGAAATAGTCATTAGTATAAATTTATCAACGTATTCATTTCATTGCATTGCAGCCCGTTACGAGTATCTTACAAAACACTTTTCACTTGTGTACTTTACACGACCGTAGTGCGAACGACTTTTTAAACAGTGGCGAGTATTTTATAACTAAAATACTCGCCACTGTTCAAAAAGTCGTAAGTCGTAAATTTATTAGTAACCTAATAAATTAAGCCTAGTTCGGACTATGCTAGTATTTTAGTCGAGTAGCGAGTATTTTAGTAACTAAACGTGTCTGAACACTAAATCTTTGGTGTTCAGACACGTTTAGTTACTAAAATACTTGCTACTCGACTAAAATACTAGCATAGTCCGAACTAGGCTTAACTCACCACTCGACTAAATATTCGCATGGTCCGAACTAGTCCGAACTAGGCATTAGCCTGAAGCGCGCTTCGAATACTTTTACGCCACAATGCGTTGATGCGCCTCCCTGGTGCGCCGGATGCGAAACAACTCCAACAGTATACTACGCTATACTCATAGGGCAAGCAGACTTGACCGCCCGTAGGTGAACCTCTGCTGTAAGCTTTCTACTTCTGTGGTGAGTCTATAGCGGAGTTCACATAAAATAAATTCACAGAAAATAAAACATACATTATTACCCGTCGAAGTTATAAAATTAATACGGCCAGCAGCTAATAATTAAAAATCAAATCTGTCGATGTTTTTTTATTTGTTTTTTCGAGCTTTACGCAAAAACCAGCCGGTTAAATTTGATCAAACTGTTACAATCTTAAATGTACTATACCGATTTAAATACTGCGACATGTTTCATTAAAATTGGTCCAGTAGAATTGTAGATACAGTTTTATCCCTGTTTGAGTAGCCGCCATTAAGGTACGAGAGCTCAAGCAAAAGTAGTTTTTAAGCTTGTATATAAATCAATGTTTGTTTCGGGATTTCTCAAATAACGGGAAATGAATGTCAGATGCGGGTGGAGCCGCGGGCAAAATTGAATCATACTAATTTTGTTACTTCTGCGTGAAGCACACAAAAGGTTTTTGTGCGCTTTATTTGTATTTTCACATTAATCTTATCAATTATCCAAGTACTGAATTTACTGTGTGAAAAATAATTTCATTTGTTGTACACGCAAGCCAAGCGTCACCGTGCGCCGTGTTGCGCTTGTTCCGCGCTCGTACGACGATAAGTGAAACTAACCCGCCGCTACCTTTGCATACTTTATGGGCGCCTGGTAACTTTCCCACGAAATCTATGAATACCCCATTATGCCAAAGCTGATAGGAAAAATAAGTCTACCCTACCCTGTATTCAAGGGTAGAAAAGTTATTTCTTACTAGCGTATTAAAATATGCTCTTTGATGCATAAGTTTAAAACTGTTACTGAATGTTATTTTTTTTGTTGTAGCAATGACAAGTCTATTTTACCAACGTAAAGGAAAACACCACTAATTTTACGGAATTACATTGTTTCCCGAAAAAAAAAAGACTATTTATGACTAAAAATTATCTTCTAAAGTGCGACCGAGTCGATTATTTTACTTAATCTAAAGTTAACTTACAAAATAAATTCCTATAAATAAACCAAATTAAGTCGAATATATAACATATACATCATATATCAAAAATGATATACATTGGTGCCGATTCTGTTGTAACAAAACTTAACTAAATTTCGTCCCTCCTTATCTTTTTCTAATGTCAAACACCAAAACGAGATAGCTACAATTTTGGTGCTGTCAGTTTCGTTCAGAAATGTCAAAATTAAAAGATGTAGACACGATTTCAGAACACACGGATTAAAGATACGCAAAAACGCAACATTTTTTGAACCGTTTGACAGAAGCGTGGGTCGGTATTCGCTATAAATGTTTGCTATCTCTTTTTGGCGTTTGACGTTAGAAAAAGATAGGGACGGACCAAATTTAGTTGAGTTCTGTTACAACAGAATCGGCACCACTTTCAACCGTCGATGTGGTGTGCTCGATGTCCGAGCAACACCAACAGGGATCCAGCAAAACACCGGCGTACAGTTACCTCCTTATTCATAAAATCTTTTATTCCTGCTTTAAGCTAACACGTGGTTTGTCTCTTTCTATATCATTACAAATTTATTAAGACTGAAAGAGACAAACTACAGATTAGCTTAAACTATGTGTAAATATTTTTATGAATAAAGCCATAAATCTTTATTTTTCTCTGTGTTATACAATCTGGGTATAACACATAGATAAAAAAAATATGTAAACTTTTCTTCCTTTTTTCTTTCGTATACAACTTACAGTCTTACCCAAATCAGCATAAGTATAAATGTAGCGTTGAAATCGTGCTTGCAACGCCTCTTAACATTGAAACATGTCAATACTAATAAGCATAGGTAATTAAGTTTGTTATTGACACACCGAATAATAGCGTTTGTATCTTATAGATATTACAGGAATATTTTCCTATTACAGGAAATTGAATTAAGCATACACGACAAAAATTATTATAGCTGTTATGTCATCGGAATAGGGTTGATATTACATTAATTTGGATAAAACTCGGGGCTTGGTAGCAGCCCCAATAACTGGGGTCAGTGAATTTGGATATCAAATATGCAACTTGGTGGGCTCTCTGAAACCACTTACAGCAATTGCAAATGTCGAAAATATGTGTATTCGAAGACTGCGATAACCCGCGCAGTACATGAAACATACTGGATATTACCATCAAATAAATAAATACTAACCACGAATAAATAGATAGATGGAATTTGAAATAATTGGACGTCAGTAAAAAACTACCTTATTTACATGAAAATGTTTTCTTATTTACATGATTTAAATTTATATGAAAGATTTCACTACATTACACCAAATCTTTCCATTCAATTTTCACCCAAATTCAAATGTCCAAATTAGATGATTTTTTAAATTTTTAACAGTTCTTAATAAGAACCGATGACAACACAAATGAAAGAAAAAAGAAAGAAACATTTTATTTTATTCAGTTAAAATTAATACGTAGTATTATGTGTGTACAACACTAAAAGTGATAAAAATAAACAAAAATAAAATAACTGTACCAATTGAGCTATTGTACAAAATTCCTTTATAATTCCACCAAACTGCATAATCTTTTTTTGTGGATCTCTGCTTTTGATGTCGTTTGGGCTGGTTCATCTTACATCACCCACGATCTCTTCCGATTAACGTTGTTATAAACTATCCACTTTTCGGCGCAATTAGGCTTTTCAGAAATGGATCAATTTCGTTGCGTTTCGAAATCGAAAGAAGCGAATCGCAGATGCTAATGTATTGTGTCAAGTGAATTTCGTTAACCTGATGAGGGATCCATAAATCGAGTTTCTTGACATATCCCAGCATTTTCATTTTTTTCTAATGCATTTATGCGATACATTGAACTTCTCCGCAATATCACTGGACGGCCAGATCGTTGAGCATTTTTCAGTGAAAAACCACCAGAACGAAATCTGGCAAACCAATTTTGCACTGCCTTTCTTTCAAGGCTTCATTTCCATATACGGCACATAACTTCTTTTGTGCTTGCGATGCGTTCTTGACTTTTCGGAAGTAATACAATATAATATGTCTGAAGTGCACGTCCTGTCCTTTCGTTTTCAAATTGGGATAAAAACAAAACTAAAGCACTAACCGACATAATTTTTTTACTAAATTAAAGGTAGAAGTCCAAACAATGAGAAAAAATATAGGTTAGATTCTTTGACCACGTTAATAAAACAAAAGAAAGTGTAAACTCCATATATCGACAAAATCCGCAATCACTTTGCAACCCAAGGTTGGCAAATAAGTGATTACGGATTTCAAATAAGAAGGAAAATTCTAAATTTTTGTTTTAAAATATAACTTTATTAAATTAGATAGTGTCCATTCTTGTCGATAACCGTTTGCCGTCGTTCTGGCAGTGTTAAAATTCCACGTTCGTAATATTTCTGATCTTTGCTATCAAAACACTGAATTAACTGTGATCTGACATCATCGGCGATATTAAAAATTTTACCATTTAACGAGTTCTGCATGGAACTAAACAAATGTTAATCTGAAGGCGCAAGATCAAGGCTATATGGTGGTGTGACAAAACATCACAACCCAGTTCCAATCATTTTTGGCGAGTGACAGAATTTTGGGGCTTTGCATTATCATGGTGGAAAACAACATCCTTACGATTTGACAATACCAGCCGCTTCTCTTGAATTGCATCGCTTAGTTTGGCGAGTTGTTGAACGTACACGTCTGAATTGATCGTTTGGTTTTGAGGCATAAGTTCAAGGTATTACAAGGAAATAAAATTAAAATACACGTATTGATTCGTAAATGTTCACATTTCTTCAAAACAGTCTATGTCCGCATAACAACTAGTGAACATTTTTTATTTATTTAATCTAAATTATAAAAAATTATAAAAATCCCGTGTCAGTGTTTGTGGTTGAACTCCTCCCAAACGCTCGACCGATTTTATGAAGTTTTTAAGTATATTTGATAGGTATGAGAATAGGTCATTAAGTATATATGTATATTTCATACCGCTAGGTGATCAGGGTGTCCCTATCTAGAAAATCTATATGGCAGAACAACGTTTCCCGGTCAGCTAGTCATTTATAAGGAAACCCGACAGCTAATAAACATCAAAATAATAATATAACATAATTTAGAAAACATTAAGCCGATCATGGCTTTCCACAGGTAGACGCAAATTTTGTACTGAAAACACAAATGCTTCGTCAATAATAACATCGGTAGACCAGAGTCACTACTAAATTCAAACAATATACAAACGGAAGTGGAGCACTATTGCACATGAGTTACCATAAATATATTCTTTGTCCACAGATGAGTGGATAGCCACAGAGATGAAGTGGTGGGGCGAGGCGCTGGGGCGCGGTGTCGGCGCACAGTTCGCGCGCGTGGGCCGTCTGCGGCGAGCGCTGCTGTTGCTGGCGGCGGCAGCCTGCACCGCTGCAGCGTTACTCTACTGGCGGCAGCAAAGCGACGATCGAGCTCATCGGCCGCTGCACAGTTTCTATGCGTAACTATCCCTTTGTTTTAAAGTACTCCATTGTGCATGCTTACCGCACACAGTCACATACGCTTTTAAAGGCTTACCCTGCATTACAATGCAATTTAGCTTGTGCCGTAACTAATCTCCAAACTAGCTATAAGTCTAGTGACATTTTGTCTTTTGATATATTCTCTTGGTATATTTGTAAGTAATATAAGTTATATATCAAATAATATAAGTTATACGTGGGTCACGCTGAAAGTCTTTAGAAAATAAAAAACGGCTCAATGTAGAAAGTTGCCGATACTTTTATTGTTTTTCAAGTAGTCCCCGTTCCTCTCTGTACATCTTCGCATTCAATGGAACCACTGAGAAAAGCAGTGAGCTCATTCTTCCTTAGCGGTCTCTTCTATGGCATTTTCGAACGCACTCTCTGCATCTTCAAGACTCATAAAGCGAATACCTTGAAGTTTGTCTTTGGTTCTTGGAAATAAATGAAAGTCGCAGGGCGCCAGGTCAGGACTATATGGCCGATGACTCGACACCTGCCATAGTTAAATATTCAATATTTTGTTTTGCGGAGTGCGCTGAAGCGTTGTCGTGGTGAAGAAGGATCCTACTTCGAGGGCACTGCGGTCGAACATTTTCCAAGACAACAGACAAACAACAATTAGCATACCAGTCTACAGTAACTGTCCTTCCATTTTCCAGCACAACTTTAGCGAAATGACTTTTCGGGCCAAAGAACGAAGCAATCATCTTTTTTCCTTAACTTATTCCTTTCTTTACCTTAGTTGGCCGATCCTCAAAAGGAAACACTCACTGAGCAGATTGTCTTTTGGTTTCGGATTCGTAGCAATATATCCAGCTTTCATCACCTGTGACGATGTCAAATACAGCATTCGAGTCACCTCCGTTAAACTTTTCTAACATTTCGTGAAACCAGTCCATGCGAAGGTGTTTCTGGCCTTCGGTCAAAGTATGGAGAATCCGTCTGGTTCAAAGCTTCCTGACGCCTAAATGTTCGTGTAAAATTTTTTGTACTTGACTCATACCAATGCTTAAGCTTGCCCGCATCTGCTTGTAGGTCACTCTCTTATCTTCTTCTATCATGCGTCGCACAGCACTGATGTTATATTCAGATGTCGCTATTGAAGGACGTCCCTTACGCAGATCATCACTGAGATTGCTACATCCATGCATTAAACTCATTAATTGTAAACAGTGGCGTGAGATGGGGCTCCATAATTAAATTCCAATCGAAGTCTATCATAGCTTTGTTGTTGATTAAGAGCACAACGAAAGTCGTAATACCTAGTTGGTCCCATAATGAATTGACCTAACTATGAAAAAACGAAGAAAATGAAACGATACCAATTTTATTTTTCAACATAATCTCCACTAATACTGATACACTTCTCACATCTGTGAATCAACGTCTCTTGGCCTTTATAAAAGTAAGCACAAACCTTGTCTTCAAACTGACTGAAGACGGCCACCTGCAATACCACCTCTCCATAGCTGGAAAATTTTCTTCCCCTTAAATCCCGCTTTTAATTTGGAAATAAATAATAATCGAACTGGGCCATGTCAGGACTATAAGGCGGATGTTCCAGTTCCGTGAACCCGCATTGACGAATTGCGTCCTTAGAAACACTGGCAGTGTGAACTGGGGCGTTGTCGTGAAGCAACAGGACGCCTTTAAACAGTTTGCCTCTACGCTTCTTCTTTATTATGTCTCGCAATTTATATATTAATGAAGCATAATATTCGTCATTTACTGTATTATGTTTTTTAAAATCCACTATCAAAACACCTTGGAAATTCCAAAAGATTGTGCACATGAGTTTTTTTGTTTCACCTTTGCCTTTCTGGGTGGCTTTTCACCCATATAACGCTATTCCATTGAATCACGCTTGCTTTCTGGACCATAATACAAGACCATAGTTTCATCACCAGTCACTAGCCGCTTGATCACATTCTTTGGGTTTTCTCCACAATGATCCAAAAACTCGGAAGCACAGCGCACTCTCTCTTGTTTATGAACAGCTGAAAGAAGTTTCGGAACCCATCTTGCACTAACTTTTGTCATATGAAGATGTTCACATATTGCACGATAGACGGTACTTTTAGAGAGCCCAAGTCTAACTGCAATTTCTCTAATCTTCAAACGGCGGTCACTTAAAACCTCCTCTTCGATTAGAGCAATAGTTTCGGGAGTGAGCACTTCCACGGGTTGACCGTCATGGCCGATGTCTTCGTCGGTTTCTCTTCCGAGGGGAAACTCTTTCACCCAATTTTTCACTTAAACACACCATCTAATCGTTCTTTTATTTGGGCGGGTGATAACTCTTCTTTAAACAGAAACTTTATGAAACTTCGGTACTCGATTTTCGACATTTTGAAGAAATACGCGACTTGTTGTTCAAACCACTGCTAAACTGAGACTACGCTTTTCATGTCGATGCGTGTTCGAATATAAATTACACGATAAATGTACTATTCGATGCAACATAACATGTATCGACAAGTCGCATAGAACTATATCATGCCAGTTCATTATGGGACCGACTACGTAAATCATGGACCGAAAATATTCCCA
>WUAW01037798.1:6220-17097 GCA_017165845.1 Thaumetopoea pityocampa | reverse complement strand
AAAACAAGGTAAGAATCCTTCATCAGACGCGAGTGCAGTTTTCATATGCTTAACCGGCTAGATCCTTTATCGTCTTTGTGTGTTTAATATAAGTATTTTATTAGTATTGTCCTGTAAATTCTTCCGTTTTAATATGAATATATTAAAATATTAATATATTAGTGTTGTCTTGTAAATTCTTACATTTTAATATAATAGTAAATACGTAGTTTAGTTATTATCAAGAAAATTCATTTGACAACTAAGAAGAATAAATCATTGATCCTTTTTAAATCATATTATAGTAGAAAACAAATCATTTCTGTTATTATTTTTATTTACATTTCTACTGTTGACTGTCAATTTTTTTTTTTAATTTTTTTTTTTCAGAATAACAAAATAATATATAACTATTTTTACCAACGCCTAATGTTATTTTTAGTTCATTCTGTGTAATTAAGAGGTCATGGAACTGAATTATCTGAAAAGAGGGTATATTTATTACTTTGCTATTCTGAGCACAGTATCTATGTTTCATTACACACAAATCAGTTTGGAGACGTTTTTGCTTTTATCGAAGTGTACAATCAGCAGATAAATAAATAAACATATATTTTTTTATAGGTAGGTAATTAATATTATACGTATTAAACGTAATTTAATATATATAACTGTCATAACTTCTAACGTTACTTATAAGCCACTGATGCGAGGCACGTGGTAGCTAGCGCGAACTGGTTTATTCTGGTTTTAGTTACTGTGTGTACAAACACTACTAAAAACGCTAAAACGTCTCCAAGGTAATATTTGTTTGTATTACACCATGTAAAAACTAGAAATTTTGTGATTTCCAATCAATGTTCACATGATCCGAATGATGGCGGTATAAGATCTCAGCCGCACTGGCAAGTTCTTAATTTGTGTTAACGATTATAAAAATCGTTAAGTGACAAATTTTGTAATATTTAAAAAAAAACTACTCAGATTAACTAATTAAGGGCTTCAGAAACCAAATCCGTCGATGTTTGTTTGTTTGTTTGATTTGAGCTTCACGCAAAAGCTAACGAGTAGATTTTGGTCAAACTATACCAGTCTTAAAGGTACTATTCCGACTTAAATATTGCGGCATATTTCATCAAAATCAGTTCAGTGGAATTAAAGAAACAGCTTAATCACTGTTTTAGTAGCCGCCGTTAAGGTACGAAGGCTCAAGTAAAAGTGGTTCTAAGGCTTTTTATATAAATTTATGATTGTTTCGGGATTACGTATATATGTAGCGAAAAAATCGACATTCACGGGGGCGAAGCCGCGGGCAAAAGCTTGTATATTAATAAGTCAGCTGATAATCTATCTATTCGATTCGAATTTCGATATTCTAATTAGCTACTCACAAGTGCATTTCGAGGGCCTTGTGTGCGCTTACACGGGCAACTATAATGCAATTTTGTGCAATACTAGCCAACTTTAAGGTCTTGACAAAGTCCCTCAAAGACTAAAAAAACTTAAAGGTCACATCTACAAAGTAATCATAACGCAATATATTATTATCCTATTTATCGGTTTCAATTAATTTTAACATACAGCATCGTTTTAGATCATCCAGAACTTTTCACTTGAATGTGTGGTGTTAATAATACATTTCACTATAATCTTGTGAGAATGTGTAAGAACTACAATGAGTACGGCTTAGAATCGCAATCTAGATTTTTCTAACAAGCGACATGCTATTTTCCGCAGAGCTAAGATGTGATGCAATTTAGTAAAAAAAAAAATTGTACTTAATGTTCTATATTTATTGCAAGCACATAAACATAGTGAAAAAATTAATTTAAAAGTATTAGGGTCAGGTATCGTCTTTCATGCTAGCCACTATACAGTCTGTAGAGCGCAGTCCGCTGTGCGCACTTAATGGAACACTTCAACGGAGGCGCAACAGCTGACTACCGGCGAACTAGTACGAACAAGAGGCGCGGTAGTACATGAACTCATGTCCTACTAAATGTATGAATATTAATACAAAATGTATGTATAAATGATATTATGTTAAATACAAAATGTAGATGAATATAACATTCAAAGTAAGACTTTGAAGCTGTAAATGGTAACAATATTTCAAATGATTATACATGTTTTTTTTTGCTCAATTATTACTCAAAAGTTGCCCGTGTGAGCGCACCTTTATGGTGCATGAGTCGATAAGTGGGGGTGTGTGGGGGTGCAAGGGACGCACCTGTTGGTTGGGCCCGCAGCACGTCGCGTTGTGGCACAGGTCGTTCGGTGGACAGTGGAGGGCGCATGGTGCTTCTGCGGACGCGCCACTTATTATCTATATATAAAAAAACAATATTATCATCTGTGGTCACAGCGGTTGCAACAATGACGACATATAAAAGAGCATCCATGCAAAAATGTGTTTTCATTAATGCGTCGTCCGAGGAAGATTATTTTGAAGAGCTTTAATGTAACAAAGTCCATTTTTATGCCGGAATACGGAATACAATTCTTGTGAGATAACATAAATGTCATCTTTAGTCCATATTCGTCTCCACTGCTGGAGCGCGGACCCTCCGATCAGGAGGAGGATAAGGCCGTAGTCCACCATGCTAGCCTATTGCGGGTTAGTAGACTTCAAACATCCGTGCAAGTATGCAGGTTTCCTCACAAAAATTTCCTTCTCTGCTGAACCGTACATGACTTTGAAATAACCAAGTCGTACAGAACCGGGATCAAACCCACAACCTTTTGATAATAAGTCGTATCTTGCACCACTAGACCACCAATATACTAAACTATACGTAAATATATATACGCGAGCAAAAACTAGTAAACGATACTTATATAAATATCTATAGATTATATAGCGGACTAATCGGGACAAACTATAGGGAAATATTTTATTACCCATAGGTTTCCATTAGGTTGCAAATGAACATATCAGAGAGCTCATCGCTGTCGAACTACTGGCAGAATAATTATCTACTCTCATTAGTCAAAAGAAAGATCTACCCCTCAGAGTCGACACCGCCTCTGACACCTTCAACCCAACCGAAACGTAAATGTTAATATTTGTGGCGTTATGTTTCGCTATACAATCTAAAAATAAGAATTTATATCGCGAAAGTTTACAAAGAAATATAGTAAATATCCCAAAACTATAACACTTTTAACATTAGAGGGTTTCAATCTTTCTGTTTTCGAACGCTGCCGACGACATAATATAATATTATAATAATGTATATTTTAGATAGGCTCGCTTTCCACATTCGATGTATATGATGAATTAATTATAGGATAGTGTTACTGCCCATTATCCAGGTACATCGGTAATCAGGTTCCTGCAACACCCACGAGTACAGATAGAGTGTCGCTATTATTCTGTCAGCACCACACACAATCACACTAAATAACGTAAAGGAATAAAGTGGAACATTTGTAAGTCCTGTCCAAAATACTAACCTCGTTCCCACCCAGTGGGAGCTCCACAAACTCCGGCTGTATAGTAGTCGAATGTATGCCCTCATTGTGGAAAAACTCTTTCACTTTTTCGGCTATTTTCATATACTCGGAGAGATTTCTACATCTATAAAAAAAAGAAACAAATTAAAAAAATCGTAACTTATTTTTTGTGGTACTACTGTAGTGTCTGTTAACGCACTTTCACACTTATTTGAGAGATAAAACCCATATTAGATATAGACATACATATATGCAGCAACAACCAAGTCTTCAAAGTTACAAACATTTTGATAAATATCCTGCGAGGGCTTTCAAATATGTCGGTATAGTATTAGTATTACATTTTTCAGTAGAACGAGTGTTATTTAACCCTCACGTCCCTCATGATAGAGAAAATTGCATTTTCGCTACTACCAGGCTTATATGGCATGTACACACTAAACCCTGATAGTACTATGCAGGGTTGCCTAGCTTGGTTCCCAGAGTGAGAAGCCCCTGCCAGTGCAGATGACACGCTGCGTCCTGTCCGCTTTCATATAAAAGAAGAAAAGGTCCGTGGAAGACCGAAGCCTGCTTATACCGCAGCTCACACGGCTCCCGTGGCTGGGCAACAAAGCTGAATGGAAGGCTGGATACAAGCCCCAGATCATTATCGTAACCATATCCTCAATGAGGCGGAGTGCGCGAGGCATTTTCCACTTTGTACACTTTTTTGATCCTTAAAACGATTACAAGTTTAACAACGTACTGAACTTTTTGAAACTATGGGTTCGAATTCGGTCGAACACCAATGCATTTTAATACTCGAAAAATGTATGTGGGTTCCGGTTGGGATACTTGAGTTTGTAGGGTTAGAGAGTTATGAAACTGGAAGTATATTAAAAAATATATTTTAGGTATTCAGATTGAATTTTACTTTTAATGTTTAAGAAAATATTTTAATGAATTGTACTTTATTATTCAGTCTTACGCGAATGAAGTCAGATAGCATTCACTAAGAGAACCCGATCTACACCTGTACCCTTAACAATAACAGCGGACCCTGACGAAAGTCGAGATAATGCTACAATAAATTAAAAAAAAATATAATACACAGAAATGTTTTAATCATCACCATGAAAATGGAAGTGCACTGTTGGATTTAGGTATCTCTCTCTCGAAAAGGAGGAACTTGCCGTAATCTCAACTCGCTTAGCAAGTGTATTGGAGATGGCAGTAGGTATTGGTTGAATAACAGGATAATGCTGCTGCCAATATACTAGTGCATCCTTCAACTAATTTTCGTTGTTATTATGATCGGATTACACGGAAAATTAGTTTAAATTTTAAAATAAATTCAGCAAAAATATAACTAACTTAATTCCAAACAAATTTAGAAATTTGATCCTGAAACTAGACCGCGTCACACTTTAAAAAATATTATCTCCAATACTTCTGTGCATATTTGGAAGGTTTTACGAGCGTGCGTTTTAAATATTATGGATGTTGTGAGTCACCGATATAATCACAAAGTGACGTATTATTTTAAACAAAGACATTCAATGATTGTTGTTAAAACAATCACCTCTCAGCTCTCGTGTTTTAAAGAAACATAAAATATTGAAAACTCCATGAGATTACAGATGTTATTGATATACTGTATACACTAACGACTTCAAAACACTAGGTTTGGAGCATTTTATCTTACCAACAAATTTTATAAAATAAAATACAAACAGTCCGCGTTTTGTAATTTAATAATACCCGAACAATATGTTTTAAATTCCTTGTTCAATGCACTTGACGCTTGGCAGACGTATCACAGTAGATTTTGATTTAATAGGATAACGCTGATGCCCATTATCCTGGTACAACCCTAAGCTGGTTCTCACAGCAGCCGCGGGAAGGTATGGAGTGACGCTATTATTATGCGGGCGCCACACGGCAAATTTATTCACTGCAAATTAAACACAAGGACATCACACCAGACGACATAAATTTAAATGTTTCGGCATCAAACGTGTGTACAATTTTAATAAAAGAATCGCGTGGGTCCAATAATTTACTGCGACTTCGTAAGACTGAGAATAAATGCACTGGTTCATTGACATTGATTCTGGAATAAATAGTAATTCGGTTCGGCCAGTTGCCAAAAGCAAAAACAAAAGCATTTACATGAGAAATGTTTATCAAAATAAGACATTATCGGACGCGAGGGAACATTGAGATTCCGCGAATGGTAATTGCGTTGTGAGGAATTCTTGCCAGGAATTTACCATTGTGTAGAATAATTTCTTAATAAAATGTTTAATCATGTTTCTAAAACAAAGCGAATATTGTCAAAACTACTTCTTGTTTCGACAACATGCGCTTCATCTGAGAAATCTCAGTATAGTATGTAGTTTTAAATGAACTATGACTATGAATGATGAATGAATAGCTGCTTGCCTTTTAAAGATAATTTAATTATATTTATTTTAGGAAAGACATGCTGGTAGATTACAGCCTTATCCCCCTCCTAGTAAAGGGAGGTTCGTGCCCCTATAGTGCGGACGAATGTGGACTAGGGATGATGATGATGATTTTAGGAAAGATGCAAGGTATTCATATTACAATATTATACCTATACAGAGGGATGAAGGATCAACCGTGATGTTGATGAGGACATCGATGATCATGTCGAGATGTCACCAATTACACAGGTTGGTCTACCCAAAACCTTTTTTTATTATTTATTTCCCAATTAAAACACATCGCTTACAAAATCATCACACTTAACGCCAATAAACCGCCGTGGTGTGCCCGGGCGCTGCACATTCGCAGTTACATAAACAATACAGGCTGTTTTATTATTGTGTCGTACGGGGAAGACGAAATTTGGAAAATGAAATATATTATTTCAGAATTATTGTTAATATATTTATTTTGGAATCATTGTTCACTATCAAACTGTAAGAAGCACTTTTTAAAATTGCATTTAGAGATTTTTTCTTGTGGTCTATTAAACAAAAAAGTTTGGGTACCTCTGATATAAACAAACAAAATATTAAATCTACCCACCTAATATGTGCGCTGGCGATGATTCTGTCGCCGGCCAGCTGCCACACGTGGAACTCGTGGACGGCGAGCACTCCATCCACCTTCTCCAATAGGCGCCTCTGTATCGCGTCCACCTGAACAAACAAACATCGTAGAAATCGGTCATCTGTGACAAAGATTTTTGTATGAACCCAGAATGATAATTAGTTTTATTTACGAAAGTTACTTTTTAAAGATCATTTATCAACACAAAGTCCGTGCTATAGAAATTAATTGCATTTTATTCCAATCAAAGATGTTACACACAAATAAGTGGATACATTACGAAAGTTTCAAAAGACTGAAAAATATGAAAATAACTTTTCAAGTAGCCGATGTAAGCGACATTACGAGTACGAATGCTATTGCGAAAGCTCTTCTATCTATAAATATTATAAAATTGTTAAAATTCAATTTCTTTAAATCAAACATATTAAAAAAACTACTCAGATCGACTAATTAAAGGCTTCTGAAACCAAAACCATAGATGTTTGTTTGTTTGTTCGAATTTCACGCAAATCCCAAAAGATTTTGGTCAAGCTCCTGCAGTCTTAAAGGCATTACTCCGGCTTAAATACTACAGCATTTCATCAAAATCGGTCCAGTAGAATTGGAGATACAGCTTGATCCCTGTTTTAGTAGTCACCGTTAAGGAACGAGAGCTCAAGTAAAAAAGGTTCTAGGGCTTTTTATATAAATCTATGATCGTTCGGGATTCCCCATGTAGCGGAAAACTGTCATTCACGTGGACGGAACTGCGGGAAAAAGTTAGTCTATCAAATAACAGTGTTTCAAAAGTAGTAAGGTACGTCCCAGATTACATGTATAGTGGCATAAGAACTCATTCTTCGCGAGTAGCAATGGCTCTACGTTAGGATAGCCGCGGACGAATACGCGAGTGACCCGCGCGGCTACGCACACGTGCTACAGGAAAACGCGTGCAGTTTTTAATGGGTGCAAACCACGCATACCGTTGTGCCGTACCCTCGATACAACGGCATGCGTCAGGCATTTTCTACACAATAAAGAGTTCATGTTTCGAAATAGATGTCTACGAATGGCAGTGGCCTCTTACAATGGCAAAAGATCATGAAGGTTCAGTTTAGATTTATGATCTCATGTTATTTCCATGATATAAATAAAAATGTCATCAGTGGGTTCGTTGACAATAATAGTCCTCAATCCATCCACCCCTCATTCCGTGGTTGCTGTAAGACCTACTGAGGTATGTGCAGCTACTGATCTTTAACCAAATATCTACTGCGATCTCTAAGAGCTTGTTGAGCGTGAAAATATATCAAATCAATATAATCAATGGGAGAGACTCATGTCTAACAATGAATTTTATTCAGGTGACGATGACAACAATATCGAAATTGATAACGTTTTTTGCGTTCATAATTAGTTTGCTTATCAAGCATAGAATACAAAATGACGAATTAGATGTTCATACAGTTTATAAACATACATTGTATATACTGTGTACAACCTGACTGATAAGAAATAGCACATATTGTGTTAGCTGATAATGTCGCGAGCGAACCGAGCGTAACGTTTTGTACGTGAAATTAGTACATCGAAATTATTTTACAATCACGACAATAGATTCTATATAGACGACTGATTGGCATAGTAGCAGTGACCCTACTTTCTACGCCAATGAGTCTCAGAATCAAATCCCGGTAAGTATCTACTTTGTGTGATGAGCTCAAATATTTGTATCCGAGTCGTGGACGTATTTATCTATAAAAGTATGTATATCATTGTTTAGCACCCAAGATACGGGGAATCTTATTTTGGGACGAGATTAATATGTGTGAAAGTGTGAACAGAAGTGTAAAGAAAGCAGGATTATTGCCACTGTGCCAAACAGTGGTCAAAATTAGAACGAGATAATCGGACGTATTGGTTAGATTAGGCATTTTGTCGCATTTATCATCATGCCCAGTCCACATCCGTTCCCACTACAGGGATACGATCTCCCCTAATCAGGAGGGGATTAAGCTATAATGCACAATGCTGGCATAGTGTGGGTTAGTGGAATTGAAATGCGGGCATGAAGCTTTCCTCGCGATTTTTTTCTTCTTCTTCGTTAAGTATAAGTATTCTATATTGTAAACATCAATGATGTTTACAATATAGAGCATAAATGAGTTTGAAATAACCGGGACGGGACCGGGACGAATTTTTTTGCATTAGTCGAAAACAAAACTTCACACATGTACGAGTGACAGACCACACTACAAACCGAGCCTAAATATATTGTTTCTATATCACGATTACGTAGGTCTGCAAATAAAGATTTTGTTTGTTCTGCAAAAACAAAAAGATTGTAAACCGAATCCGAGCTTAGAATAAACCCATCACGGCAATATTTTGAGATATTTGAGGTCATTTACTTTTAATATTATGTACAAGATTTACATTTTCAACTTTATTTGAGTAATTGTATCAACCATGCAGACCTGCTTTATTTACAGGCGAGTTATTCTCAAATATGTACGTACAATTATATGAGTATACCTGAATATGAGTGGGAACCGTTTGTAGCAGGATAAGGGACGACTCTCTGAGGAGCGGCCACACGGAGGCGAGTATCAATATGACCAGCACTATGCTGAGCGCCGGGTCGATGTAGTACTTGTACTTCCAGTCGGTGAGCCAGACGACCAGAGCCGACCCCACCACGATGAGTGAACCTTAAACAGTAATTATATAATTAGCCGCTCTGTGTCTACTTAAAACTGACAAACCCCCTTCCCGTGATCCTCCAAGGCGAGGCTCGAGACTCTCTCGAGTTACCGTCGTCCTAATCACCCCATTCTTAGCCGTTAAGACTAAGCTGGAGTGCACTTCGCACTCGCCATCCTGTCCGGTGACGCTGCAAAGGCCACTTGCGACCAGCATTATTCCTTTCGAAAGAAATCTGTATCTACGAGCCGCAGTAGAGCCATGGACTGTGCCTAAACATAGCATCAGGACATAATTTTCTTTAAAAATTGGATCCGAAACCAACCGAAAATTTATGTGTATGCTAGATTGATGCCGTGATTGTGTGTCGTCGTCATAAATATTAACGCCCCTACATCATTTCTGGTAGATACAGCAATGAGGAGCAGCATCAGGAGCAACGGTTAAGGTATACACCAGGAAATGAATAACACCCGCGATTAAATACTTGATACCCAAAGTGGCCTATATCGAACCCCCGGTAACCATAACCTGCAAAAGATCCATACCAGCAGTCAAAAACACATTTAATTTTGATGTCCTTGCAAAAATTCAATATTAAGCAGGGTCTATCCAAAAATCGAAAAAAAAGTCTGCGTAAGTGGTCTGCGATAAAAAAAAGTTTGGGGACCTCTGGATTAAATGAATATCTACTGCGATCTTTAACGCTTGCTTATGAGATTGCTTGCTTGGAGATTATGGCGAATTAAACTTATATTCAGAAATGGACTTTAATATGTTGATTTTTAGTTTATATTTTTTCATATACGTAGAAATATACGTATACTATTATGTCACATGTTTAGATGTTTTCCACCTACCCTCAAACAGTCTATCTCAGATAGCAAAGGATTTCGAAGAAGACCACTCTCTTACTGTCTGAGTCTGACTGATGCGTAGAATGAACATATCTAAGCAGTGCTCCTGCAGAAACTATCTTTTCTCAAATACGTGTTCTCTCAAATTATAGTAATATTGAACCTAATGAAAATGCATAACTGGAAACTGAATCTAATGCCATGCCAGATGGACTATGGATCCCCATCCAGGCTGGAAAATGCACCTGCACTACATAGGTACTGGTAACGTACCATGCTTAACTTTGACCCAACCTTTGTAAATTTGTGAATATTGTCTTCCACTTTAAGCACTACATGCCATGCCATTTCTCCGCGAGTTAATTATATTAAGGTACAACTCGCCAGTCTAATTGATAGTAATAATAATAATAGGTTGATAATATATAATCTATACTATTATACTCGTAAATTGTTAAATACAAATTTCCAAAAATCAAAGATATTTAAAAACAAAGTATTCAGGTCGACTAATTAAGGGCTTCTGAAACAGAATCCGTCGATGTTTGTTTGTTTGTTTGTTCAGGCTAAACTGTTACAGTCTTAAAGGTACTACTCCGACTTAATTAATGCGGCATGTTTCATCAAAATCGGTCCAGTAGAATTGAAGATACAGCTTGATCCCTGTTTTAGTAGCCGCCGCTTAGGTACGAGAGGTCAAGTAAAAGCGGTTCAGAGACTTTTTATATTAATCTGTAATTGTGTCGGGATATCCCATGTTAAAGTGCATTGGTGGTATAGTGGTTTTAGACATGGCTTACGATCGAAGGGTCGTGGGTTCAATTCCAGTCCCGTACC
>WUAW01037795.1:6560-17006 GCA_017165845.1 Thaumetopoea pityocampa | reverse complement strand
TGACTTATTCGACGTTATGCTTCCATCCTCGATCTTCAGTTTTGTCAACTGGCTTTGCCCAATAGACGCGTACGTATATATTACAAGCCATAAATTTTGTACCTACATATTTTGTGCCTAAGTATATTGCTATAGCGATTCATATCGATAAAACCAGTGCGCGACTTGACTAGTCACTAATGGAATAGCGAAGAAATCCTGAATTGCGCACTCAATCGAAAGTAAACTTTATTCTTCATGTTTAATAATGTTTTTAGCCTTAATTTCTATTAAATTTTTTATTGAATTGAAAATATACATTTTTTTTTAAATATATGAAATCGTACTACATATTTTTGATGGTATGAAACCCCTCCCTTATTAATATATTTTTGTTACTATTATCTTTGCACTCAAAAATAGAAAAATTCGACATAGCTACGAAAATAATGAACATTGCAAGACAGACGACTCGATCCGATGTTATAACACGCTGAGATCGATTGACGACAAAAATTAATGTAAGTGAGCATGATTATGCATTCTTATGACACGGATACACCTACTTCACACTTCCCGGGATAGATAGTTCTGTGATATTCTCAGAATAAATAGTCTTTATTCTGAGATCATATTATATGAGACACAGCAGATTAATAAAGATATCTGTGAGTTTTAGCGGCAACTCGAGTGAAGCATCACTTGAGGTTTAATTTTGACGTTTTATATTGGTTCATTGTGATGTTTAATATATGAATTTGATGTTATTTTGTGTATTGATCGTCAATAATCGTGAACAATGTTGAAACGTTGGAATGGAGCTATGACTGGCGTGGCAAGGTGACCGTATTTTTTCGGGGCAATGGACCTGTGGAATTTTGTTTGGTTAACTGGTACTCGTCAGATTGACTTCGAAATTCTCAAGAAACAATTGAGTGTGAATTTCTTGTTAAACTGACGAAAATATATATTAAAATGATGACTTGGCTTAATGATCTCAGATACCAGGCCATAAAATATAATAAAAAAGATACCTCTAATAGGTACCTATAGTGTCATGTTTGTAAATGTATTTTTTTAGGTAAATAGGTATTGTATTGTATTCTTGTGTAATCTATATTATAAAAAATTACATAGTTTCTATTTCAGTCAAATTCAAAAACTTATTTATATCGTTTATTTTAATATCTACATTCTTTGCTTTATCCGTTCATGGTTTGCAGAATTAATTACCTTAAATTTATTTAAACTGTAAAAGTGGAGCCATAATATAAATTGGATACAGTTAGTTTATTATCCACAATACATTGTTATACTTATACATAGGTAACGATAACCCAAAGGTGTTTTGTGAAATACAATGGAGAAATCGAGCAAAAGACGTTACTCCTCATCCAGTAGTGATAATGCCGAAGAAAATCGAAAAAAAGATTTGAAAGAACGCGATGAATTTGCCAAGAGGCTAAAAAAACGTGATGAAGAAAAAGTAAAAAAAATTACGGAATCGTCAAGCAAAAGATCGTATGAAGAAGCAGCAAAGCGTCTGAAATTGGAGGCAGAAGACAGAGAAAAGATTTTGCCAAAACTTCGAGTGCAGTCTCGCCGTAAATATTTGGAAAAAAGAAAAGATGACAAGGTTATTGAATTGGAAGCAGATATAGTTGATGATGAGTATCTTTTTGATGAAAGCATGTAAGTGACTTAGTATTCTATAGTACTGTACAAATATTATAAATCTGTTGTTCTGTTTGTAGTAGAAAAAACAACAAATATAATTATAATAAAACAAGTCATCCCTTAACATGCTATTCATGAACCAATCGGACTGAATGACCTTATAGATACTATCTGTAAGATTTGCATTTTCACAATAAATAACTTATTTCAAAAAGGTCAAGCACTTGTAGTAGTCTTAACCAATGAAAGTGTATGAATGTGAAAAGAAAAAATGTATCAGAATCACAGTATGTATCAAATTACAATCCCTGTCTAATGCCATTAATATACTGATTGATGGAGTGTATATATGTGACAAGTGAGTTTTATTGATTTTTTGTTCTTTAGATTTAAGTTTTTTTTCTTCCAGTTTAACTAAACGAGAGAAACAGGAACGAGAACACAAAAAAACAATCCTTAAATTAGCAAAAGAACATGAAAAGGCTAGAGAATTAGAGAATGTACACAGATATCACATGCCACAAGATCTGGGTAAAGGTGAAAAAGGTATGTTTTATATGTAAACTTATAGCATAAAATCAAGCAAAATTTGTGACGAAAAGATGACTGATTTTGAAATAACTTATTTATTTGTTGTTCTCCTTTTTAATGTGCTACTTTAATAAAAAGTTCTCAGTCATTATCATCACTCATTTTAGACTTATAAAATTAAACTTAGACTTTATAAGTAACTATAAATTTCTACAGAAAGTTATTGCATTACAGGAGAATATATTGAAGTTGATGAAACTGAAAAGCTACCACACTCAGAACAACAGAAATGGGAACAAGAACAAATCAAATCAGCATTCTTTAAATTTGGTGCTAAAGATGTAAAAACACAAGATGAGTATGAGTTACTGCTGGATGAGCAAATAGACTTTATTCAGGCACTTAAACTTGAAGGTAACAAAGAAAAGAAAGAGGAGAAAGAAAAGTCAGAATATCAAAAACTTCGGATGACCATTGAGGAAACAAAAAAGTCATTGCCAGTATATCCTTTCAAGGACTCTTTAATTGAAGCTATTCAAAACTACCAGACATTAATAGTTGAAGGTGAAACAGGGTCTGGGAAAACAACTCAAATACCCCAATATCTTCATGAGGCTGGTTTCACTAAAGAAGGCAAAAAGATTGGATGTACTCAGCCAAGAAGAGTAGCTGCAATGTCTGTGGCAGCTCGAGTTGCTCAAGAAATGAATGTGAAACTAGGTAATGAAGTTGGATATAGCATTCGATTCGAAGACTGTACATCTGATAGAACAGTGATTAAATATATGACTGATGGTACACTTCACAGAGAATTTTTGTCAGAGCCAGATCTAGGATCATATAGTGTGATGATAATTGATGAAGCTCATGAGAGAACTTTACACACTGACATTTTGTTTGGACTTGTTAAAGATATAACTAGATTTAGACCAGACTTAAAATTACTTATATCTAGTGCTACATTAGATGCTGAAAAATTTTCAAGTTTTTTTGATGATGCACCTATATTCAGAATTCCTGGAAGAAGATTTCCAGTTGATATTTACTATACAAAAGCTCCAGAAGCTGATTATGTTGATGCTAGTGTTGTATCTGTTTTACAAATTCATGCTACCCAGCCACTTGGAGATATTTTAGTATTTCTTACTGGTCAAGAAGAAATTGAAGCATGTGTTGAGATGTTGCAAGAAAGAACAAAAAGAATTGGTAAAAAATTAAGAGAACTCTTAATACTACCTGTATATGCTAATTTGCCTAGTGATATGCAAGCAAAAATTTTTGATCCAACTCCAGAGGGTGCACGTAAAGTAGTTCTAGCTACTAATATTGCTGAAACTTCTTTGACAATTGATAATATTATTTATGTTATCGATCCAGGATTTGCAAAACAAAATAATTTTAATTCTAAAACAGGCATGGAAAGTTTGATAGTAGTCCCAATATCTAAAGCATCTGCAAATCAAAGAGCTGGTAGAGCAGGGCGAGTTGCACCTGGTAAATGTTTTAGATTATACACAGCTTGGGCATACAAATATGAACTTGAAGATAATACTGTTCCAGAAATACAAAGGATTAATTTAGGAAATGCAGTTCTCACACTTAAAGCGCTAGGTATTAATGACCTTATTCATTTTGACTTTTTGGATCCTCCACCACATGAAACTTTAGTATTAGCTTTAGAACAATTGTATGCTTTGGGTGCTCTTAATCATCATGGAGAATTGACCAAAGCTGGCAGAAGAATGGCAGAATTTCCTACTGACCCCATGCTTGCTAAAATGTTACTGGCTAGTGAAAAGTAAGTTTCATAATAATATTATGCCTTCTTTATCAGCCTAAAGGTCTGGGAGTACTTAGTTTTTTTTAGCTTGTCTGGCAAATAGACTTAAGTATATGGGAAGGAACCACAGCCTCCCAAGCTACTACTGCTCTTCCTACTCCTTCCGAGATAGTAGTATACTATATCCTATAGTCCTTTTCACAAATTCCATATTCCTTGCTCAGTACACTGTTCCTACCTCATCCTATTTCCTTTTCTCTCCAGTAAGCCAATGGCTGCTGTGCTGATGGCTGTGTGGCAAGACCCAAGATGATGGCTAGCCTTGCCCAATCATGCGGGGCTCTGTTTGGGTGGACCTGTTTTATCCTTCCCTTCCGTGGGAACGCAGTGAGGAACTTTAACATTTTTGGACCTTATAAAAATGACAGCGCCGTAGTTCGTCACCCGACACGTCTCGTTTCCCACGGAGGTGAAAACTGGGCTATGGATAGCCACTTAGTAGCAAGTGGAAAGAAATGGTCTCTGCCTACCCCAATTCTTCGGTAGTATATTGGTCAGTATCCCTGCCTGTCATGCCGAGACCGGGGTTCGATCCCCCACCGGAGAGCCAGAGAAAAAGGCGTGATTTTATATATGTAAGTATCAGCCAAAAACATTCCACTGAATATTTACTATTAATAAATTTTAACTCTTATAAACTTTAAAACTAGCTGAAACCCTTAGCATCACTCACAGTAAGTTTGTGATGGTGACAATGATTTATAGACTAAACCCGTCACTGGTATCCTAAATACCTTGTCTCTTTTTGTTATTTTTTATGTATTAATTCTCATCTCAACAAGTTCCATTCTTAACCTTGCCAAATTTTAAATTACTGGTTTAGTGAAGAGATAATAACTAGACATGAAGAGATAATAAATAGACAAACGGACTTTTACTTTTATTATATTTGTGGATTCCTGTTTTACTTTTATCAGTCTTAGTGAGTACTCTTATGTGATTTCATTATTTGATCATTTATGAATTTAAAACTTTGTACATCATAAGGTATTAGCAAACTATTATAGAATGTCTAAAGCATTCTTTACCAATCAACTTTTGATAATTTATTGTATAATAGGTAATTTATGTTGTTGTTGTATTATTTATAGATTACTTTGCCAAACTTATCATGATAAATTTTAATTTTGTAAACGTTGTGTCTCAGTTTACTCACGACGACGGTTGATGCGACCAGTCAAACATAGAAGTAATAATATTAAAATTTACTGTAGAAAGTAATTTATAAATATGAATTCGAATCACGAAAATGTTAAAAACATTTTAACTTTGTATGATACATGGAGCTCAAAAGGTGAGTGAGAGAATAAATATTATTTTGTATTTATTACAGATATAAATGTTCTGAAGAAATTGTTACTATAGCTGCTATGTTGTCTGTAAATAGTTCAGTCTTCTACAGACCCAAAGATAAGATAATCCATGCAGATACTGCCAGAAAGAACTTCTTCCATCCTCATGGAGACCACTTAACTTTAATGAATGTCTACAATCAATGGGTTGGATCAGATTATTCTGTGCAGTGGTGTTATGAGAATTTTATACAATATCGGTCTATGAAGAGAGCCCGTGATGTACGTGAACAATTAGTAGGTCTTATGGAAAGAGTAGAAATAGACATGGTATCTAGTGTAAGTGATGATACTAACATCCGTAAAGCCATAACAGCTGGTTACTTTTACCACATCGCAAAATTCTCAAAAGGAGGACATTATAAAACTGTAAAACATAATCAGGTAAGTGTTTTCATTGTTCATCAATTTAGTCTCTATCATTATTCTTGTGACCCGAATTATTTAGCAAATAAACTTGGATTTACAGTTTTAAGCTGTTAATAGTGTAAGAAACATGAATCAGTCTTCTCAATTGTAGCAGTTGGGTGATATTTCTGACACTATTAATTCATTAACAAACACTGTCAACTTCTAATCCACTAAAACTATCATAAATGCCTATACAATTTGAAACCAATCCTAATTAATACTGTCAACTGCCCAATTACAATGGAATCAGTAAATACTGCATGGCAACAATGCAAACTTCAAAATGAGATACCTCAAAACTGACTCTAATAGTCCTTAATGCTTAACTGAGTCCCATTACAGAAGCAAAACCGCCAACTGTACGATATGATATCTATATAGATGTTTGAAAAATAATAGGGCATAAACAACATTTTGGTCGTAAATGAGTTATGATCCTACCTACTTAAAATTGTCTGCTTTTTTGAATGCACTTACTCCCATGGCACTACAATGACTTTTTTGTCACTTATGCCCAAATAAAAAACTCAATTAATTGATCTAATTAAGATCAATTGGTTTAAGCGGCATAAAACAATGTTGAATGAAATAAATAAATTCTTAGCCAATTAATGCTTTCATTTTTCTTGATTCTAGAGTTGTTTCCATTTTTCATGATATGACAATAAAAAAGTTATGCCCATTTTTCTGTAGTTTCGAACTTTAAACTGCTCTCCTGAACAATTTGGTTTTTGTCACTTATACCCTATTACCTTTCAACCATCGAATATATATATATATGTGTGTGTGCGTGTGTGCGTGTGTGTGTGTGTGTGTATGCGTATGCGTATATTAAATTTAATAAAATTTATTATATTACATTATATTACTTAAATTTTATTATATTTACCTCACTGGACTTTTCTCAATAAAATCAATCTTCAACATTTTAAATAAATAGACATTTTCTTTGTATATTAACTCTTCACACTTCAAACCCTGAGCTGATAATTTTAAAATATTTAAAGTAGGATGATATCAGGACTGTACTTAAAATTGGGTATTCAAAGTAGTATAATAAATGAAATCATTAATAAAGATAAGACCAGGTGCAAATAATATTTATGTTTTCAGACAGTCATGATTCATCCTAACAGTGCTTTGTTTGAAGAACTGCCTCGGTGGGTTATTTACCATGAACTAGTATTTACATCCAAAGAGTTCATGAGGCAAGTCACAGAAATAGAGAGCAAATGGCTTTTAGAAGTTGCTCCACATTATTACAAATCCAGAGAACTTGAAGATTCTACAAATAAAAAAATGCCAAAAACAGTTGGGAAATCTGCTAATTGCTGAATAAAACACTTATTTTTAGTATAATTTTATTTTATGTTCTACATACTATAACAAAATCCAAACAAAAATACCTCAATAGTAATACTAGTCCTTTCAAGGACACAGGAATAAATTACATCCTTCTACAGCATAGCAATATTAAAGATTTCTAAATAGCAACAAATTAGTGACTTACGGGTAATCATAAACAGCAGTGATTGTTTATCATCAGGTGCTGCATATTCGTTTACCCCACTTACAAAAACTGAGAGAAATTAAAAATCAGATACCCTGCCCTTTCTTTCCCAGTCCCCATATCTTGTAGGTTCAGGTCCTTTTGGACCTCCTACCTCACCTGTATGAGGATTGGTATTATTGGGCCATGGAGGCAAAGGATCGTCTTGTTTCGGAGTGTGGATTTGTTCCCCGAGATCATCTATCGATGTTGTTTCTCTCAATTTTTTCCTAAATTCAGTCATTCTTTTAGATTCCATTTTACGTTCATTAATAGGTCTGCTAGGTTTCGAAGTGTGCGAATATTTGCAAGCTGATAAAACTGTAATGATATTGGATAATACATTAGTGCCAAACTTGATATCTGCAAGAGACGAGAGCACTATCTCAAAACTTGTTTCCTAAAAATAATCATTAATAAGGTACTCACTACTGGGATATCTTTTAATTACATTCATCGCAATTTTAGACATTATCTATTAATCAAACACGAAAAATTCAATTTCAAACCATTAAGTAAGTTTCCCCAATATATTACTATACTCTTTGCTACATAGACAGAACAATATTAACCACAGATTAGTAAGTAATATGATATTAACCAAGGAACAAACTCTCCGAGAATGTAACCTCACAAAAATTTTTGACAACGTCACCTCGGTACTGCTAGCGATACAAACTCCGTACAGAATAATTTCGAACAGTGGCGGGAATTTTAAATATACTACGACGCTCTTTAGCTAGGTGGACTTACAAGATCTTCGATTTATAATCGCCGAATATCTTATCAAACCACCCACTAAGTAGGTAGCTTGAAATAACTAGGGGTTCTTAAATAAAAATAATCAATTACATCAAATTACATGATGCTTTATTAAATTGAAAAATATAATTATTAATAAGTTTAAAATTTTACATGTTATATTATGTTACATGGATTTCAAACATTCCAGTGATAATGTTTTTCCTTTGGTCCACATTATATCTTCTTGCCTTTAATTTTATAATAAATGAATTACTTAATTTCAGGTCAGTTAACTTTTTCACATTTTCAGTTCGCATACCTTTTCTATTTTAACAATGTTTTTTTAGATTTTAAATATTTCCATAGAATATTTATCTCCTTAAGTCTTCTACAGCAAATTATTTTCTCATGGAGTTAATTCATTTAGTTTATTAATATCAACTGACTTCAAAATATCTCTAGTCTTGTTCTTAGTCTCACAATGTTTTTGATGATTGATTGAATTGTATGACAGATTTTAAAGTTACACCTGATGCATCTGATTAGATACTTGTTTCAGAAATCACCTGTAGTACTAAATTATCATATGAACCATGATGAATATCCTCTAGGTGTCCCTCAGCCAACATTGACTCCTTAATATTTTGTGTAGTTTTTATTTAAAATGTTTCTTACACAACATCTTGTTACTTTTAAATGGCTTTTTTAAAGCCTCTGGGTACTATGGGAAGGTTGTGGTGAGGAAGAAGAGGCTAAGGAGGGAACGGAGGGAGGGGCGATTTTATCCGAAAAGGCTTCAATCCACGATGACGAATCTTTAGTAGGACTATTATCGATGTTGCAGGATCCTCTAAATCATCTTATCTGTTTCCAGACAAGAGATGTAGAGGTTCTGGGGGATAAGGTCTCGCAGAAACCTATCCAACCCAGTTTCTTTTTTTTTAAATTAGTTTCTTGAATACTGCTGCTGAATGTTTAAATTTTAGGAGATTTTCTACAGACATAGATTGCCTTCTCTGCTGCATTCCGTTCAGCTACTGCTGCTATGCATTCACGGCCCCACCTGGGGGTGGAAACTCTGGAGTTTTTAGCAGCCTTCTTTCGAGGAATGTAAGAGTCAGCACAAGAAGTAATACTGTCAATAAATGTAGGAAGGGGAGAGAGGACTGGATCTAATATACAAAAATCCAGTTTAGCATCTAAGGTTGCAGATTATGAGGGCCAATCTGATTCCGATAGTCTATATTTGAGAGAAGGGGAGATGCTATTTGTCATAAAAATAGACATCATTATGGGGAAGTGGGTACTGCCATATGTTAGGGGGAGAAGTTTCCACGATATAAGTGGGAGAAGGGAGGGAGAGCACAGAGAGAGATCAACAGCACTTTTCGGATTTTGGGGAGGCAGAACACTGCGGTTAAGAGAGCCATAATTGAGAAGACATATTTTGACTTCATCAAAGATGTTTAGAAGGGAATGGCCAAACAAATATGTGTGGCTATTATCCCACACAGTGTTATGGCCGTTGAAGACCCCCATGAGGACCATGGGGGAGGGTATGGAAGATAGGAGTAACAATAGGTCAGGAATCAAAGAGGAATTGGGGTGGGGTATGTAAACAGACACAGGAAATATTAAGGGATCTGACACCAACAATGCTGATGCCAGGGAGATGAGGAAGGAGAGGTATTTGGGAGAAGGGGAGAGAGCGCTTTATTAATAAAGCACTCCCTGCATAACCATCTGTTCCATCATCCCGCAGACAGGAGAAGCCCTGGATCTGAAAGTTCAACCCAGGTTTCAACCATGTCTCCGAGACAGCGATGACCAATGGAAGGAATTTGTTAATCAAGTGGGCCTGTTCATGCTTTTTGGTGCGCATGCTCCGGCTGTTCCACTGAAGAACAGCGAGAGGATCCATTTTGGTGGGATAGGGTAATGAATTGGGTAAGTTTGGAGGCAACGTTGGACCGTAGATTGTGAGGATTTGTTAAAATGATATCAATGACAAGAGACAGCAGGGTCTCAAGCATGCTATCATTTTGAGGAAGGGGATGGTTGTTGCCAAGGGCACAACCATTGGGCATTGAAGACACAGGAGTGGAAGTGATTTGATTATGGATCTCCTTGTTGTACGATTTACACAAGGAGGGAATGGGGCGGGGAGAACGATATACCGGCTTAACCGATGAATGGGAGGGCGATTGAAAAACATTCGGATATTGCTAATGCTTAGATACGCTAATGATATAATGATAGATTCATCGGTATGGATTAAGATACTTATTTAAAAGTATCTTTCAAGCTTAAGTGAAGTACTCCACCCGATATACAGTATCAAACAAAGTGGAGGCTTATTGTTT